>JAOWAN010045178.1:0-14589 GCA_028566635.1 Lobelia cardinalis | reverse complement strand
AAATGATATTCGTGATCAAATTGGATGAAAAACGAAAACGAAAAAACCATCAAAAATGGGCAACGTGACCCAACCCTAAGAGTCTAAATAAAAAAATTTATAAAACAAACAGAAAAAAAATACAAAATACAAAAAGAAATCAACTCCTCCCTCTTCACTCCCATCTCTCTCTCTCTCTCTCTCTCTCTCTCTCTCTCTCTCTCTCTCTCTCTCTCCTCTCATAAATCACTCTCTAACAAATGTCAATTGTTCACATCAAAGAAATGGCAGCCATTTTCTCCTTACACTATCGTTTTTCTTCGTTCACCAGCATCTCCTCCTCCACTCCCTTCAATAACTCTAGACATACTCCCATCAATCTTCCTTTTCCGTGCCTCGGACCCTTCATCTCTTCCGAATCCCCTCCTCAACTTCAACCCCAACACAAGCTTTATGAGATTAATCCTAATATTTATGTTACTAATTATATTAACGAATCTAATTTATTAATATTTTAGAAAAAAATAATAATTGCAATAATTTGATTTTTTTTTTTTTACTTTTACTTTATGTAGATATTTACTTTATTTGTTATTACTAATATTAATTAATTTAATTAAATAATAATAGCATATAAATTATAAAAAATAAATAAAATAATTTATATTTGATAATTAAAATTTAAAATGACTATGTTACCCTTACAAGAATGATGAATTTAGATAGAAGGCATAGACGTCGTATAATGGCCAAACCACGAGAAAAACATTAAAAATTGGCCAAACCACAGGGGGTGGCGGTGCAAATTACCCCCAAAAAGAGCAAAGATTGCAAAACACAATTAATTGACCATTAATTCACGTAATCCCCGCAAAAGACAATTATATAAACTACAGTTCCGATACCTCACGGGTGTCTCTCTCTGATCACCCCTCTGCTGCTGCTGCAAACCTTCATTAATTCAAGCTCTCATCCAATGAAGTCGAAAACCTCTTCAATGGTGGAAATAATTATTACCCTTTTGTTAATTTTACTGCAAAACCCAATAAATTCCTCAGCTAGTCCCATCAAAACAGTGGTTGTATTAGTCATGGAGAATCGCTCATTCGACCACATGTTGGGCTGGATGAAGAAGCTCAATCCCAACATCAATGGCGTCGACGGCTCCGAATGGAACCCGCGTTCCACCTCCGACCCAAACTCCCCCCGCATTTTCTTCTCTAACCATTCCCATTTCGTCGACCCGGACCCCGGCCACTCGTTCCAAGCCATCCGGGAGCAAATCTTCGGTTCCAACGACACCACCCGTGACCCCCCGCCGATGAACGGGTTCGCCCAGCAGGCTGGATCCATGGATGATCCCAGCATGGGTCAGAGCGTCATGAACGGGTTCGACCCAGATAAGGTTGCGGTTTATAAGGCACTCGTGTCGGAGTTTGCGGTGTTCGATCGGTGGTTCGCGTCCGTGCCGGCGTCCACGCAGCCCAACCGCCTCTACGTTCACTCCGCCACCTCGCACGGCGCCACCAGCAACAACCCAGCTCTGCTCGCCAAAGGGTTAGTTCGTAATTTTCTACCGTTTCTGTTATTGTATGGATAAAATAAGATCGACCTTAATACATGTTTCTCCACCACTCTCTACTTTCCAAGAGAAAAAATATATCTTCTTGTTTAGATATTTTATTTATTTCTGAAAATATAATTCTATTAAAATAATAGATATTTTAAAATTTAGAGTTTAAAATTTTAGGATCATTGTTTAAACGGTTCAGATAAAATTTTAAAAAAATAACATATAAAGTGACACATCATTTGCCACATGAGATCGTCTGCACTCGATTTTATTACTACTTCCTCCCCGGAACAAGTATAAATTTTTAAAATTCAAGTGTTCATATTTAAAAATTAATCAGTACATTCTGGAATATTTATAATCTTATATCTCATATGGATTGTTTTAGAAAGAAATAAAATTCAAAAATAAATTATGAATGAATATGATAATATTAAGTATATTTTTTGTAAATATTTGACCAACTTTAATTAAAAGGACCAAAAAAATCAAAATATTAATTAGGATCTTTTTGTTACAGAAGAAGTAGTAGATAAGGAGTGTATTTAAAAAAAAAAAATCAGATTTTAAAATTTCAACCAAAAATGGTTTATCAAAAATAGAAAGTACCAAACGTTATGCCAAAACATGTCCAAACCCACCCCGAAATTTTATATTTGTAAATAATTATACAATAAAGTGGACATCTTGGAATTTTTCCGTACCCGGCACAGTTAATAGACCGGTTCTCTCAATTATTTGATTAGCTGATCATCCCTTTTTTTTTTTTTTTTTTTTTATTTGAGTACCAAGGGGGTAATGGAAAGGAATCGAACTTGAGACCTTACATACTGTAAAGCTCAGCTCTACCACCGAGCCACCCCTTGGTTCCCAACTGATCATCCCGTTAAAGTTTAGTATTTTGTATCAAAATTAATTGAATGAAAAGGAGTTTGAATTTTCTGTTTTATATTAAAGTAATGCTACATATATATATATATATAGATAAAATTAACAGTAAAATCAACAGAATGCATTAAAGTATTGTACATTATAGTCAAATGTATAATATTTTAATATATTTTATTAATTTTACTGTTAATTTTATTTGTGTATTAAACATATTTATTTATATTGTATCTCATTTTATGTCATATTTTTTTAAAACATCATTCTAATTAATAGTCTAAATTTTGACCTTAAATTGTATTCCATATGTCCTAAATAATTAGCGTAACACTTGTCGTTTTCTAAAATAATGTAACAAATGGATGAAATATTATTTGAGACAAAAAAAAAATGGAATGGAATGGAATTAAATGAGTAGAACAAAATCTTTAGGGGCGTAATTTAGTCTCAATAGATTCCACGCTGAAAGATAACGGTACCCTATTGAAATATACCCCTCAACTTGGGTATATTTGCTATGCACCCCCAATAAATTGGTCATGTCTCAAAACGTGACAATTAAGAAATGGCCCAGTCTTGCTAAAACTCTTTTCTTCCATCAGGCTAGGGTTCGCTAGGGTAATTAAGAAGTTAACTTGAGTTCGATCATATTTAAATATATATTTAGTGGCATATCAAATATTAAAAAATGAATTTAAACTGCGGAGGGAGGGGGAGGCTGGAGGGGGCTGAAGACCCCTCCACCTTGAAATTTCCTTCTTAGATATGCTATCGTGCCGACTTGTAGTCCCTTCCATGGATTCCGGCGCGAACTAGAAGACCGATCTGTTTCTGCGTCTGTTTCTTTTTTTCTGTTGTTTTGTTTTTTAGAAATCAAAACGAAAGAATTTTGATTAGTCAATTTCCAAAAAAAAAATGATACAAGCAGCAAAGAAACGGGCTTTAGGCCCAAAGTTTATTTTCCAATGACGAAAGCTGGTAGCCTGCTGCTGTGGACATGAGCTGCTGCTGCTTTGATCTTTCTTGCCCTATTCCAAGTCTACAATAATTTTTGGTGATTTTGATCATCACCAATTAAGTACTCTCATCTTTTTTTTCTCTCTCAATATTTTTTGGATTTTGGAATGAATTGTAGGGTTAAAATTGCTTACTTAATTTTGTGATGAAATTTTGATAAATTATTAATTGTGATTATTTTCTTTATGATTTCTAAGTTTTATCTTCAATTCATAGTAGTTTTTTGTGCCCTAAATATTGATTTTTGTGAATTGTGGCTATTTTGTGCCCTAATTTAGAATTTTTGTGATTTTGTGATTTTTTTAATTTAGGTTGATCAATGTACTAGTAAAGTTTGACATCTTTTTTCTTGTATTATTAATAATTCTGTTATGAACTTAAAATGCATTTGTTCTAATTTTTTGTGGACCCGATTCGTTCGTTTGATAGTTTGATTCGAAATTTTTTTCTCGGGGGTGCTGCCCTCGAATCCCTGTATTATTTAGCCCCTCCTCGTAACATTCCTGACTCCGCCCCTAATACAATCCCATGGGACTACTAATTTCCTATCTTATTCACATAGTGTTGGTTGATAGTTCAGTTTGGATTTAATTAATGATTGGAAGCCACACCAAAACTAATTAAGATCAATTATGCTAAAGAAACATAGGCAATCTCAAATATCCTTTCTTAATTAAAACTAAGTAAAGATTAATTATAAGGTTTGAATAAATATGTATTGCGTTTCTTAGGTATAAAAAGTCGATAAGTAGGAGAATGGGAAAACCAGAAGCTAGAGATTCAGGAGATGAGATATCAAAAAATTGTTTCATTGTATCTCGCATGTATTTTAAAGATAAAATTATATATATATACTTATATCATTTCTGCTAATTATTTAAATAAAAATTACAAATAAAATATGAATTATACGAATTACTGTAAATCATAAAATTTGTATTAGTGTTTTCCAGCCAAGAAACACGGTAAATCATAAATATCAACTGTAAACCATAAATATAAACTGTGAATCATAAAATATCAACTATAAATCATGAAATGTTAATCTTAAATTATAAATATTAATTGTGAATCATTAATATCAATTTCATAATTCACAGCTATTCGCATTATTTATATTTCTTTTATGATTCGCAATCAAATAAATCTCCCTTATTTTTAACATGTTTTTTTAGAAATTAGAGTATTATTTTCGCATTAAATTTGATCTTCGTTCTTATATATTACTTTTACAGCTATCCACAACAGACGATATTCGACAACCTACACGATGAAGGAAAATCCTTTGGAATTTACTTCCAAAACATCCCCGCCACTCTTTTCTACAAGAACTTGAGAAAGCTCAAGTACATCCTCAAGTTCCGTCCCTACGGCCTCTTCTTCAAAAGGGACGCTAGGAACGGCAACCTGCCCGCCTACACCGTGGTGGAGCAGCGCTACACCGACACCAAGCTGGCGCCGGGCAACGACGATCACCCGTCCCACGATGTCTACCAGGGACAGATGTTCATCAAGGAGGTGTACGAGACGTTGAGGGCGAGTCCCCAGTGGAACGAAACCCTTTTGGTGATCACGTACGACGAGCACGGTGGCTTCTACGATCACGTGCCGACCCCCGTGAGAGGTGTCCCCAGCCCCGATGGGGTCGTCGGCCCCGAACCATTTTTCTTCGGGTTCGACCGGTTGGGGGTTCGGGTTCCTACCATCATGATCTCCCCTTGGATTGAAAAGGGCACAGGTACGTACGTATGTCAATATATAATTCCTTTTAACTGTCGTAATATTTTTTTTCACAACATGTCGATATCATGGATGAAAATGCATGCAGTTGTTCATGGACCAAACGGGAAGCCGTTTCCAACATCAGAATTCGAGCATTCATCCATTCCAGCCACAGTGAAGAAGATCTTCAACTTGTCTTCTCCCTTTCTCACAAAAAGGGATGCATGGGCCGGTACTTTCGAAGGCATTCTCCAAACTCGATCCGAACCCAGAACTGATTGCCCAGGTATATATTCTTTTTTGTTAAAGCCAAAATAAATAAATAATACTCTCTCCGTCACAAAAAAAAAAAAAAAAAAATTATTTCGACTTGAGCAACTTTCATCTGAAATTGATTTGTATAGAACAACTTCCGGAGCCGGTAAAGATCAGGGAGGGAGAGGCAAAGGAGGAAGCAAAGCTAAGCGAGTGGCAGCAAGAGTTGATAGAGCTTGCAGCAGCGCTGAAAGGTCACGACACCCTAACGAGTTACCCGGAAAAGTTGGGATCGGAACAAATGACCGTCAAGGAAGGAAAAGAGTACATGGAAGATGCAGTGAAACGTTTCTTCGAGGCTGGAATGGCAGCCAAGAGAATGGGTGTCGACGAAGAACAGATTGTCAGCATGCGGCCATCGCTTACTACAAGATCATCGCCAACTTCACCACCTTAATAATCTGTAACAGCAACAAAGTGTCGTCTGTCTCCGTAATACTACATTCTAATTGCTTGGAATATAAAATCGTCAGTAATTTTGATACGCGATGTGTACAATTAATCGTACACATCGCCTATCAAAATTATCGCGGGATAAAGCGAGTACTGAACCTCATCATACATGGTAAAAATACAATAAAATTATCGCCTAGAGTTTTTCAATCTCTCTCTATCTCTCTCATTTATTTCAAACTCCCATATCACTCAAAGATACTAAAATCAAATAGCAAAAAAATTAGAATTCGGTGAGAAATCTACGTAAAAAACGAATGCTAAAAATCATACTCTAGTGGCTTAAAAACTAGTTAGGTTACTTTTTTTACATCAATGGACCACTAGATCTCAGGTCTGAAGCATTCAAAAAAAGTTGAAAAAATTACAAGCTTCCGGGCAGTTACGAAATAGAGTTGTACAAAAGAATCGTGAAGTCTTTTTCTACGACATTGATGTTCTTTGTTACCTGTGCTCGCGTTTATATGTATGTACGTATGCCCTGATGGCTGCTGCTGACAGTAAAGAAAACTATGACAATGGACGCCAATTTTTGTACTCCATGAATGTTGGATGCTTTCTAATATTACAGCCCGGGGGGACGGGGCGGGGGTTCCAGTCCGTGGGAGGGGTTCATAATCTTCCTCTCACCTGCTATTCACTGTGTCCCATCCAGGAATATTAGCTGTAGCCTCGTTCACCATCTTTACCAGACGTACCTATATGTACATAAGAACATTACACAACATTAGCGGAAATTTTACACACACAGGCTACGTGTAATTTCAAGACAGATGCAAAAAAAACTATAAAAGCATCTTTCATTAGTTAATTGGCACATAAATTTGTTATATACATGTATATTATTAATTTTATGATTAATATTCTTCATTAGTAATCCAAAGTGTACAACATCAGATAAATGTGTGAAAGGTGTTGACAGGTTCATGAGGACTTGATGATTTCAGTGGAGGAGATCCCAGTCACATTTCGCATAAATGTAAGGAAATAATAATTTTGTATAATTAATATAATTCACACTTGATAAGGAAATTTTATATATTTCAAATGTACAAAACAATCCTACCAATTGTGACATTCAATTTTATTTTTCATTTTCACATTGAGAAGGAGAAAAAAATAGTAATAAAATCAATTGTTAAAGAAACAACTATTCATTATCCTCCGCCTCAACTCACCCACCTACTCATTTCCTTGATCACAAGCTGCTCTCCTCCCCACCACCACCATTTCTAACAAGCAAACCACTTCCCTCTTCACACACACACGCATGCACACACACATACAGCCCCCGAGATCTCCATCTCTGTTACCTTCCCTAAATCCTCACGAGTTGCCAAGCCCTCCACCACCTTCTCCCTTTCCCCTTCTCATTTCCTTCCTTGCCGCATGTACCATTTCCCTTGGCGCCCATTTCCAAACACCTCCGCCCCTTTCTCCAATTCTCTGTGCCAAAGCTCCCCTTTCCCCTCCTTTTTCCAACTCCCCCATTCATTTTCTTCTCACATTCCCAGCGATCCGCTCCCTCTCTTTCCAGACTTTTCCCCTCACCCGTACCCAAAACACCCTCAATTAACATCATCACAGCCGCCATTACCTTTCTCTATACTAATCACTCCATACGAACCCACCTCCAATTTAATTTGCTTTATTCTTTAAAATATTCAAAATTTTGAATATAGAACTCAATAAATCTTTTATTCATTTTGTTAAGTTGGAGAGGACATGGACCTATCACCTATCCACAATTCTTATTATTTATTAATTAGAGCTTCGAAGAATAACAAAAAGGGAGCTTATATACAAAAAGGGCTTAGAGCTGGGAGATAATATATGTTGAATAATAATTTTAATAACGTTTTAGGTTGACTTTTCAAAAAGAAAACAAGACATTCGTTTATGGAAGGAGGGATTAGTAAATTTACATAAAAGTCAACTTTCTTAATTTCCATGAAAAACTATTATTGCACACTCAATTCGGGGCGGGGAAATGTCATCTTCTTTTCAATAATTTTTTTTTTTATAAATCCTAAGTAAATCAATTGCAAAAATATGATTCATAGAAATCAAACAATTTTAGAAGCAAAACATTTGCATGTGTAGGAAGTAAATTTATCAGTTATTGCAGCTAAGCGCAGGTCATAAAAGCAGTTGTTATTTGATTATAAGTAACAGCTTCTACTTTGTTTCATAGATGGCCAAAGTTTGGACAATATACCACACTTTCAGGAACTCCAGGAGGAGGCAATGAAAGGTTCCTAGGTGGCGGACCACGGAGGTAGGACCTCTTGTCAAAACGCCACTCGCCAATTTTCCCATAGGTCAACTCTCCCTGATTGATCGTCAATCAAAATATTTAAGTTAGTCAGAAAAGTTAATGTGAGCATGATACAGCATGTACTGGAAAAATAAAGCTAACACCAGGAAACTCATTGTTATTCAGCAAATAAGCAGAATAGAAATCATAAGGAAGCATGGAATCAGAAGGGAGTACAAAATTCAACCGTCATGTTGTAATCACATCCATAAGTGTAATGAATAATGAACTTCTTTCCAACTTCTAAATCCCACGGTGGCTGAAACCATACACAGATGCAAACGAAATTATTTTCTCAGAAAGCATGCACGCATGCACATGCAGACCGATGTTAATAGGTATTATCAAACCTGTAACATAAAGTCACTGCGAAGAAGATGCTGCACACCATGCAACGCAGAGGCTACAGCATATCCATACCTAGTCCAAAAAAGAAAAAGAAATGATGCCAAGACCAACAGGAGCCAAAATTGAATATGTATCGGTAGAAAAAGATAAAAGTACATTTTACAAAGATGCCATAAAACCTTCCAGCACATAACTCACATTTCTAGCACCCAGCCAAAAGCTTTATCCGTCTCTGGATCATCTTTCATCCTCAATGATATATTCATCCATGTTGGAGCAATTTTCTCTAGGATCGACTGCATTAAAAATCATTTTCAACAAATGATCAGCACATGATAACAAGTCAGCCTTAAATTGCCCAAAAAAAAAAAAAATTGGCATGACTTATTCAAGGCCACCAACTGCTTTAAGAGAGAAGCCCTTTGAGAAGGCTAAATAATTTACATCATCTGCTTCAACACTCTAGCTAATGCCATGCGGGAAAAGAAAAATAACAAACTAGAGCAGGAGGGCCCAAATTTATAAAATGCAAATGACATTTATATAAGGGGGCTGTGGAACAAGTAAACATAGAGCTCTAGAAAATGTCAGATCATTATATACAAGATTTTGATAATGATTGCTGACAACATCAGTAAGCACCTTGTAAACTTCATCTTTTATAAGTACATGCACAACCCCACCCAAGGGAATGCTTATCTCAATCACTACCTAATCACTACCTACTGGTCAATATACACAATTTTGATAATGCAGTGCATTGCTTTCAACATCAGTAAGCACCTTTCAACTACCAACTTTATAAGTACATAGCCCCCAACCAAGGGAGTACTTACATTAATGAAAGGAACAGACCATTTCACTTCCTAATGCCCTATTGTAGGTGTACGTAAAATAACACAAACCATTAGTAATCAAACACCAAAGCGGTAACAGAATAGATTAGGGAACACAAGAATTTTACCTTCTTGATGATTACCGGAGAATTGCCAATTGGATCAATCTTAGTGACAGAACCCATCTCCTCAGGGTAATACTTCCTGATGACTTGTACATTCTCAGCCGGTTTTATATAGAAAAACGGGAACCCAGCAGGGCGATCTCCACGTGACAAGTTTGGCAAAGGTTTTGTGAATAAGTGATCAGGTTCTGCCATTAGAATGTATCTGCATTAGTCATAGAATGCTCTAGGTTTTAGATTGCATGTGAAAGAGAATATTTTTTAAATTATCACATACAAGATACTCACTCTTCCTCAATTGTTGCTTTTTCCAGCCATTGCACAAAGGCCCATGGCCTGTTCAAGACAATATAACCCTGGACCCAACACGTACAAAAAATAACTATTATTAAATCTCAAAATGAAATAGAAAAGTACGAGGAAAGAAAACAATCAGCCAAAACAAAGTATCATAGTTGTCAATATCTTACGATACACGATACAATTCAAGATCTTGAGGTCCACTGATATGTATCACTCGAATGAATCAAGGTACTATATAATCACATCTACGAACTATTCACGATAATACACCGATAGATACTATACACTTCGATACGCAAATCTCGGGTCCGAGTCTGGTTTAGCAGTTGAAAACAATAATCAGCGAGTAAGGTACTATGCAGATTATCAAAAAGAAATAAAGGCCAGGTAAATGTGAATTCTTGAGCAGCCAACACTTAACAGAGCTCAAGTGATTGATTCATTATGTGAACAACTTGAGTTTCAATGCTGGTTCTTGTTGTTTGTATAATCTTCAGCAATACCTTCTCTATGGTATATATAATTGGAGAGGAAGAGACATTGAGAAGTGGTTGGGAAGAGCGGTCAATTTGAACACTTTTAATCCAGGTTCACTAATGTTCACTGGAAGTCCTCAACATGTAAGCCTTTTCTTATGTTAGTCAAACTGAGTTCTAGATGAGTGACCTTCAGAAAACATGTTATAAGTCATGCTTACAAATTTGCGTTTAGAGGGATCCTCAGCTTAATTAAGGGAATAGGGTCAAGCAAATCAGCATGATTCTAACTCTAAACCTAATAATACCTAAACGTTGCAAGTTCAAGTTAACAATCCCTCTGCCTCCCTCCCTCCCTCCAACTTTGCATGGCATCAAGTCTCACGTTACATTATATTATTTAAATAAATCATAAATTAAATAATATAATAATAAATATATGAACATAATAATAATAAATTAAATAATAATTATCAATAAAGAAAATAATAATTAATGGGGATAATTTCATCTTTGAAATAATACTTGAGTTTAACTCTATAAACGAGCTCGTGAACCAAATGAGAAATCAAGGAATTAAATGTCAATCCCATTGCATCATGTGAACCAAACACATGAGTTGACCATATTTCATTCAATTCCATTCCATTCCAATTCCATTATAAATCTATTCCTTTGACCATTCCTTCCCTTCCAAAAATTCCAACTAACCAAACGGCACCTTAATCTTGACCACCTAGTAGTTTCAAAATCTGATAACACCTTACTCTCCTGAACTCTATCCAACTCCTCGATGCCCGAATGATCTATGTCTTTCTAATCTAATGTCTCCCAACACCTCCCTATTCAATAACTTTAAAACACTCCTTCAAATGCTTCGGATTTTTTTTTCTTGATAAAAGAAAAATATCATTGATAGAGAAAGATGTTACATAAGAAGGTGAACAAGAAATCAACCAAAAAACAAAAGTACACAAATTATATACAGCTCTCCAATCTCTAGACAAATCTTCCAAAGATAAACCCCGGAAAGTGTCAAAACTCCTAGCCAAAAGAGAAGACTGCACATTGATCTTCTCCCACAAAGACGACAGTGATAATGGTCGTATATGCACAAATGCTTCAGATTATGCATCACCACAAAAACACGCCACTCCTCATCGGCATACTCCCTCCAAAAATTACTCACTAAAAATCCTGACAACCGGACTGTAACAAGCACATATACTCGAACCTAAAAATCCCCACCTAATCGGGCTAGAGCTAGACTAGACTCTAGAGAAATAGACAAGTGGTCAGATATGATCCAAGGGAGAGTCATCTTATCCAAACCTGAAAACACCTCTTCCCACTCATTACTCACTAAAAACTTGTACATCCTCGTAGCACAGTTTCTCTCTGGAGGAACAGACTAGCCGAACATAGCATTAACCAAAGGAAGGTCACGGAAATCATGTTCCTGAATAAACTCATCAAAAGACCTCATACTCGATGTAATTCTAGACCCTTCTAGCAATGTCTGGTGGAGGATGACATTAATCACCTTCAAGACACCATCAAAGCCCATACAAACCTGCTATATCCTGAAGGTCTTCCTAAACGCGATCTCACCCTCTAGCCCTACTCGGCCCGTGGTTCCGTACACTGCACTAATCCACATATCCTCTAATATCAATTTTGACAGATAAGGTAAAGTACCAATGTGTATCCTCAATCTTCGACACACCCGAGTATCCCAAATAAAAATAATCCCCCCCCCCTTCTACGCCCCTATCAAGGCAAGAACCCCTACTCCCCAAAATGAGTACTCCGAATAGTTGTAATCAAACTACTAAACACCTCTTCCCTAACATATATCTGGATTCGTTCTAGACAAAACCTCTTTAACCTTACGCCATTTCAAGCGCTTTTAAGCCCCTAACATTGAAACTAACTACTTTCATCTCCAACAAGTAGATGATTGTGCCCTCCCTCTACCGAGACCCCTCCTTGTATTTCACTTCAGATCTTAGACCTAAAAGCTTATGCACCCTTCTGTTGGACCTCCTAATCCGTTTTTTAGAATTTATCCACAAATTCCTTTTTTCATAAACCCCTCTCCCTTTCCACTGAAATGCACGTGCTTTCTATTCTCCATGCCTTTACTTGAAATCAGATTGCCTTTCTTACCAACCTCCTTTTGACCACACCTTCCCCCTTCAGTTACGCCTCTTTCCCCTCCAATTTTTTTTTTAAATATAAAGAAATAATAAATTTCTTTCTACAGTACAACGACATTTTGAGTTGAAGCAGAGATTCTAGTAGACTGATAGAGCTTATGACATCAAATAACACAAGACTTCAACTGAAACATCAAATTCACAATTACTGGTTCTGCAACATTTAGCTCAAAATAACCGAGGCAAAAGCAGTAAAATCCTAACTTAAACATTGATGAAAAAGAAAAGAGGGATTACTCCAAGGGGAAGGAAAAGAGTCCTCCAAATACAAAGACAAATTACAATTTTTTGAACTCCTCAGTCCAGAGAAGAATACTTGCGACCGACATAGGCTTGATGATACTGCTAGTTACTTTTATAAATGTTGTGAAAGTGAAAACATAAGCATCTAACCAACAAATGATCTCAGGGGTTTCAAATTACATACTAGATAAAGAAGGGCAAGTACAAATATTTTCGTCATCTATCCAAATATGGGAACCATAGGAGATTCATGAACTGATTTACAAAAGCACAATGAACTAAAGGTATACACAGCAGCAATTGTACCAAAATCACTTCAAGGAACCAGATGTTGGGAAACTAAGAAGCACTATGCTCAAAAAGATTATCTAACTCAGATGAAAACTTTGAGATGGATGACCAGTAAAACTATAAAAGCAAAAGTTAAGAGTCATGAACGGTTCTGAGGAAGTATAGAAAGAGAAAACACTTTCAGAATGTTTGAAGAGACACAAGATAGCCCAAACTATGTGCCACTTAGGAGTGATTATATCTATATCAAAGATAATGCTAAAGATAGCCCTAGCTAACATGATCAACGACACTTAAGGATATGAGCTTGTCTTTCAGAAATCCTTCTATGAACATAACTAGATGGTAAAGATATATGATTACAATACATAAATAAACACGAAAATAACATGTCGTACATAAGGCTGTAGGAATGTGTTCCATGCATTCACAACTAACTATTTTATAAACTGTGTTCAAAGGTTGGAATCTAGACTACATCAAATCAAGATTTTCTTCTTTAATGTTAGGAGAAGTTTGCACACAAAAGTAATAATTGGAGCTCTTAGAAATATCTGCACTCCATACATTCAATATACTCCCTCCGTTTCACAATAATTTACCTCTTGAAAATGAGAATTTGTTTCAAAATAGTTGATGTTTTACACATTTTTACTACACTTTTCCTAAATTGCTCATTTATCTCAATTCGAGACTAAGGAGCAATTAATGCCTCAAAAGTTAAGGAGAGAAGAATTTGAAGAGACTTCATGTGTGAAGATTTAAGAGAGAGCAAAAATGAAAAATTAGGAGATACTTAATGCACTCCGTGGTTATCGTAATCAAACCTTAAACATCAACTATTGCGAAACGGAGGGAGTATTTATTTAGATGTTAAATATGAGGTTGTCTTTATGTCTTGAATTTTAAAAGTTGCTGTGTCTCACACCATGCCCCTTTGTCGATGCCCGATGCACATGTTCATAGTCACAAATCATACTGAAAAGGGAGTCATGTAGCTGACCTAACTAATTTGGGAAAGATTGACAAATTATCTCCTGTTAATGCTTTAAATGGGTGAAAGAAAATACAACGGTTGAATTTGGGAAAGCTTGAAAAAGAATAAACTTTAAGAAAACGTTGACAACAATCACAGTGGAACTGTACATCAAAACGTCAACACTCAGAGCATGGATGGCATACTTCATCTGTTAATTTATTTTTTCCTTTTCTTGGTTTAGATCTCAGATTTTTGTGCTTTTCATGGATTTATCAGAAACAGGCTTCTTTTCAGCTACGCATTAAAGTTTTTCTATGGAGAAGGCAGTATGTAAAGTATCCTCAAAATATCCTGCGTATCTAAAATGACCATTAGCTTCTACAAATACCCCGTATGTTCTTTGTGTTGGAATTTTCTAAAATAGATGGCAATGTTAAAGGAAGAAATGAGTTCATAAGTATCAATTAGGATCAATATCCTACATTGAGGATTAAAGAAATGTCCA
>JAOWAN010045052.1:0-14607 GCA_028566635.1 Lobelia cardinalis | reverse complement strand
TACATATCCTCCTCTATTTTTACTAAGGGATATGATGATCAATTCTGATCCCTAAATTACAGCTTTCCATTCTAACAGTTTGGACATCTCCAGTTTTGTCATTTGGTAACTTCAAATATTATGTAATTTTTGTTGATCATTTCTCCAAGTATGTTTGGATTTATCCCTTGCAAAGAAAATCACAAGTTCTTGATATTTTTATTCATTTAAAAGCATTAGTTGAAAAGTACTTCTCTTGTCCAATTAAAGCATTCTGCTCTGACAATGGGGGAGAATGCATTGCTCTTCGCTCCTTTCTCTCTAGCCATGGTATGTCACTCAACTACTCCACCTCCATACCCCAGAACATAATGGCTAGCTACTCGGAGCACCATCATTGACACATTGTCGAGACCGAGTTAGCCTTGCTTCACCATGCATCCATGCCACCTTCTTACTCGCCATATATATATGCATTCTTACCGTTGTGTAATTAATTAATCGATTGCCCACTCGTGGTCTCCAAATGATTTATCCCTTTGTGTGTATCTTCTATCAAAACCCCAACTACTTCAAACTAAATTTGCATCTTTGAGTGTTTATGCTATCCCTGGACTTGTCCGTATACTTCACATATACTCGAAAATTGCTCCTCTCCATGTGTCTTTGTGAGCTACTCCCTCTATCAAAGTGCCTATCTATGTCTCGATCCAGTCTCTCATCGTTTGATATCTCTTGACATGTAAAATTTGTGGAGTCATCCTTTCCTTTTTGTGATGCCTCAGTCATATATACCTACCCATTCTCTCTTCCCCTCGGTTGATGTTGACTCATGGTTTCCTCAGGTCCCGTCAATTTTCTCCTCTTTTGTAACGCAGCGCCATAGCGCTCTCTCCCTAGGCTATAGCGCTCCTGACCAGAGCCATAGAGCTCTCTCCCCATGGCCATACCACTGAGCACTATATGCTCCTTCACAGAGCCATAGCGCTTCTGGTTCTCCTTCGTTGGTGTCAACACTGCCCGAATAAAGTGACCGTGGAGAGAGAGAAGGAACGTGGCAACGATGTGATCCCTATTTATGATTAGTTTACCCTACTAAATAGCTATACTTTTTGCATGTGTTAGGGGTAAATTAAATAAGCAACATCACAAACCAATAAATCACTAAAATATCACCGTATGTCATTTACAGTTGAAAAAATCGCGATATATCTGTCGTCTGATCAGAGCCTTAGAGTTAAATTTAGATGCTTCCGACAAACGAAATTCTTTCATTCATGTTTTCGTCTGCTGCTAGAGAGGCTTTCTTTGCGATTAGAGAAAAGAAATTTAAGGCATTGCTTCTTTTCTCCGGTGTTACGCATATATACGAGTATTTTTTGACAATGATCATATTTGTATAACCACTTTTATATTATGATGTTGTAGCTAAACATAAATTATAATCACATTTGCACAACTGGAAAGCAGGTCAATAGAGACAATAAGATTGCCGATCGAATTTGTCGACAAACTCCGACGGTCGATGTTCGTCGAAAATCATAGGTTGCCGACGAAAAGAGATAATTGCCGATGGACTTACATGGTTATTTTTCTAGTAGTGTTACTTAACGCACTTTTGAGATATAAGTAGCCAAACACAAAACTGATTCTCCAAAAATTACTTTAAAAACATCAGCTTTCAAGAATGCTTAATCAAGCAACAGGAGTACTACAACTTCCACGGACTATTACTCATAAGCAGTTCGAATCTCATGGTGACCACTTTTACATTATTGAATCATGTAAAATTAGAGTTGCAAGAGGAAAACGATGGGAAGGAAATTCATAACCTAGATAATATAGGGATCTTCCAGAGGAGCTAGAAAATTGATATCACAAAACCTGGACTGAAGGCTGGATCTAGTTTTTCTGGCAATAACATTGGCTTAAACATTGCATATAACAATGGAGGACAGACCAGGATCAGCAGCTCCACAAATCATGGCACCCTTGTGTTGCAGCTGCAGTATATAACTAAGTGATTTCTCGGAGATTATGTCTCCGGGTATCATCAACGGAATCCCTGGTGGGTATGCACATATCAGCTCCCCACAAATTTTCCCAACACTTTCCTTAACAGCTACTTTCTTTTTACTCGCAAAGAAAGCTTCTCTGGGGATCAACCCCACCTCAATGCCTTCAAATGGTTCGTTAGACTGCATTTCATGATCATCATGCAGTTTCTCTTGATGATCTCTATTAGTACTTCTGCTTTTGGTTGGAAGGTGGTACGTTTTTGATAAATGCTTTAAGCCAGCCAAAAGCTTTTGAATGTCTTCTTTGTTGCTTCCTAGGTTCATCGCAAGTGTGATGGAACGGGTCCCTTTTAGTTCTGATGCAATGCCGTAATCCTTGCTCAAGATATTATTAGCTTCAAAGCTGGACAGACCAGTCTGCCACGTCCCAATTGTGATTCTGAGAGGATCACCGCCAGCAGAGTTGCCAAATGCTGGATAATCTAAGATTGGAATTCCAGGGATCTTATCTATAGCATTTTTTGCTTCGACAGCCAATTCAACTACTTCGTCAAAAATGGTTTCCGGATTTTCACTTAGTAGAGCCCTGGATGCATCTAACGAAGCTAAAAGCAGAGAATTCGGACTGGTGCTTTGAAGCGCTTGAAGGCTTCTGCATATTTTCTCCCTGTCTACAATCAGACTTGAATCTCTTGACATATGCAACATGGACGTCTGCGTAAAAGAGCACAGAACCTTATGAGTGGACTGCACAACAAGATCGGCGCCTTGTTGGAGAGCTGTACGAGGCAAACCCGAATGAAATTTAAAGTGAGCTCCATGAGCCTCATCAACTATGATAGGAACGCCGTGAGAGCGACAAATCCGGCAAATCTCCTCCAGATTGCTGCAGATCCCGTGGTAAGTAGGAGAAGCGACAAAAACAGCAGATGCTTTCCGACCTTCCATAGCCGACTCCTTGATCGCTGTCTCCACCTGCGACGGAGTGATGGCAGCAGGAATATCCCATTCAGAGTCACACTGAGGGATGAGATATTTCGGTCTTGCACCTGACAACACCATACCAGAAATAGCGGATATATGACAATTCCGGGGGAGAATTAGTGTGTCACCCGGGGAACAAGTGGCCATAATGGCTGCTTGGATTCCACAGGTAGTGCCCTCAACAAGAAACCATGTTTCTCCAGCACCAAACAGGTCGGCTGCTTGTCTCTGTGCATCACGAAGGACGCCACACGGGGAGAAGAGGTTGTCAAGCTCGGAGAAGTCGTGAAGGAAGGTTCTTGTACCAATGAGACGAGATAACGACGGATGGACTGCGCGTCCTCTGTTATGCCCAGGGAATTGAAAACTGGCAACATTTAGTTTCCCTCGAACTTCTAATGCTCGTACCAGCGGAGGGATCTTATGCTGCTGTGTCGCTAGAGGATCTGAAATTTCAACATAATCGTCCTTTCCAACAGATTTGGTGTTTCCTACCAGCTCCTCCGGCTCATCCAGATCATCAGCTAACTCTACATTGCCCGTTCCCTGATAAAAATAAAAATAAAAATGAAGATGGACATATTCATTATAGTTTCATAATTTGATTTGAATGTCAATTATAACATAATTACTACATAAATGGCCGGAGTATATCATGAAAAACTAATTAGTAACCCGGAAAAAAAAAAACACCTGGTGAAAACAAGCCCTTGATGTCCTGCTAAGCCTCAAACTGGAATCAGTGAGGAAACCCGAGCTGAACCTCTGGAAGAAAAACACAAGTTAGGAAAAAAAAAAAATTCCATAAACTTAGCACGATAAAACTTCATCCGTATCGAGAAATCGAGTTTAGATCTTCTGTGTCAAATTGTGTGTCAATTTCTGTGCTATTTTTCTAAAATTTCGAACCGACTGTTTAAAAGATGACCGTAAAATTAAAAATTTTAAAATTTAGAATATGTATCATCTTTAAAAACTATGCCACAATGAATAACACACAATTTGACGTAAAAAATCTCGATTTTGAGAAATCATTCCATATAACGAAATACTAAAAATTAATAAATTCTTACCATATTTGTGTCAAATTTTCTATTTTTAGTATTAGAAGTATTTATTTTTGGTATTTCATTATATGTAATAGTTGCATAGAATAATTTATCCTCGGTCTCAAAAACATATTCCACTTTCCCTTATCCGACGGTTTCGAAATAATTATTCCTCAGTTTCAATTATATTGGTTAAGGAATAAAAATTTATGGATTAAGATTTATCAATACATTTATTGTTTCACTTTTTTTTACTTTTATCCTTATTAATTATTAACTTAATTTTAAATTGTAATTAAAGTGATAAAAAAATTTTGAAACAGATAAAAATAAAAAGTTGACTACTATAAATGAGACGAAGGGAATATTCCATTTCTAAAGATATGAATAACTTGAGTAAAATAAATTAGAAAAGGTACAAGCTAAACCTTCTCCTTAAAATATATGTTAAATAACAATTAATTTAATATGACAATACGACAACTCATATTTTTTTTTAAATGGAGGGAGCACAATAATACTATGACATTTTTTCAAAAAAATTTAAAAATAATTTATATTGATAAATTTATTCTCATTAAATAGTCTTTTTTTATTAATGAGAAAAAAGATAAGTGTAATTAATAATTCTTAATAGTTGAAAGAATATAAAGGTAATTAGGAAAGTATATGTAAAAAAAATTTAGAAATCCTATAAGAACAATTATTTTTGAAGAAATTTTAACTTTTACAATGTCTACTATTGTGAAACGGAGGAAGTATTCAAATGAGTTGTGATCATAGAATTTCATGTCTCACGTCGCCCATGTGTTAAAACCAATTTGTGTCTTTTCCTGTTAAGTCGTAAGAATAATATATACTTCATCTGTTTCATTTTGCGTGTTTTGAAAGTGGCATATTTTTTCGCATCACGTCATTATTATGAACATTTAAAATGAACGAATATTTCTTTTACACAAATAATAGTATTATGACTCCTTATGTTGCTTTTTATGTTTTCGGTTTGATCAAGTATAGAAAATAATTAAAAATATTAAAACTATAAAATATTTTATTATATTAAATTTAAGAGCAATATTATCGAATTTAAGTTGATTTTCGCAATATTTAGGTTTCCAGTAAAGTAAGATCATATATATATATATATATATATATATATATATCTATACTATAAGTTAAAGCGTGGGGTTCAGGCCAAATGAATAGTGTTATTCATGCACAAATTTTGAGGGAGGGGTTGTGATTAGTGTTTATGTGTGGAGGAGTGTGTGTTGGGAAGAGAGATATGGGTGATGGGGATTTTTGTATGGGTGGGGTTGGGATTGGGAAAAAGTGAGTGTGTGTTGGGGAGAGTGAGAGATATTAAATACTATTATATTTTATGTGTAATTTTTTATTTGACTTAATTATTATGTAAAATTATATACATATTTTTTTATGTTAAATAATTTTATCACTTTTAAATATTTTTTCTTTAATTTTAAATATTTTTTTAATTTAAATAGTGTAAAAAAATACAAAAATTATTTTAAAATTTTAAATATTTTGCCGTGCCCTCGGGGCACGGGCTTTCACTAGTACATATATATATATATATATATATATATTAGAGCGTGCTCCAATAAGAACCTAAATATCGTAGGAATCATCGACACAGTAGCGAAAATTTTACTTTGTGTTCGGGAATTCAAGAACACAGTCGCGAAAATTTTTACTGTATTCGGGAATTTAACGATCGAGATTGATTTCTACGATATTTAGGTTCTCATTTGAGCAGCTACCTATATGTATATATAGGTAGTTGTTCAAATATAAATCGTGCAAATTAATTGTATCTTAGTACATTTTTATTGTATTTTTGTTAATTTTTTTTATATCTTAGTTATTTTGTGGTGTCACACATGCTATCGTGTTATATCTTAGTACATTTTTGTTGTATCTTCGTTAATTTATTATATCTTAGTAATTTTACTATATTTTACGAACATTTTGTATCTTAGTATATTTTGTTGTATATTAATTGATTTTCTTGTTGAATCTTTACAAAAACAAACATATAACTAACATACAACAACTAAAATAAAATTAATTCGTACGACTTGTATGCAAAAATGGTTTGTAACAAACAATTCTCTCTATAAATATACACATATATATGCGATAGCATGCATGCAACATCAAGAGAAAGAGGGAGTTACCAATCCATGGCTGCCGGATAGAAGAGAGGGTTGTGATGTCGACGCCAACGTAGAGAAGAGGAGAGGAAATCGGAGAGTGAGATTGCGCCGCAATGCCATTTCTGCTGCTGCTCCTGGATGCTAGAATATTTTGGTGGAGGAAAGATGGAGTTGGTGGCAGCCACCAGAGAATAGTGACGGGAGAGATTACTCTAATTTTGAGAACGATAGCTAATTTATATAGGGTGCAAAGTTGAATAAAAATATAATTAGGGGTGGTCATGCATTGTGCATAATAAATGTACATGTTATATTAATTTTACATAGGCACCATGCCATTGCAAACAATATTAGAACTGTTCCAGTAATCATATCTTAAATCAAAAGTAAAATCCCCACGCATTACCTATGTAATAATTTTTTAGTTTTTTTAATTATTAATGTAATAATTTTTTTTCAACACACTTTAATTTAACTCAATAAATAAATATTTATTATTTTTTAATATTTTATAATAATAGATACATTAACTAAATATATTAAATAATTATTATTGTATAAATAATATAAATAACTTTAATAAATTTAGAATAAAATGAATGTAGTAATAAAATAATGAAGTGGGACCAAAAGTAGTAGTACTTTTATTGGAGATTTTTTTTTTGGTCTAAGCCCAGGTGTCCGGCCACTGGCCGACTAATCCTGTTCGAGGCGGGTCCCGGGGTTAAGGTTTTAAACCTCTCCCAACGTAGTTGCGGGGGATCGAACCGTAGTCCTCCCTTTCAAGTGCAGCCCCTGGCACCACTGCACCAACTGCTCGTTAGTTTTTATTAGAGATGAATATGAATTTGGAAGAGAGGTAGTGAAGAGGTAATGTATTTTAATATAAAAGCTGATATGACGAAGAGAGAAATGAAGGAAGGGTAAATAGTACCCCTCCCTTGATTGCGAATGCCCTAAACCTTGTATTTTATAAAACCAATATCAAATTAATTAATGCCCATGCATGAGTACCATGTAATTAGTGTTTTGCAAGAAGATAGAAATTAACTACCAATGGTCATGTCACGTAGTCTTTTGCCGATTGGTATACTGTCTATCTAAGCACACGATATGCTAGGTGCGTCTAAATGCATATAAATATAATAAATTATATATATAATATAATATAAAATGCACATAAGTTATACAATTATTATGTACATAATTATTATGTATATTTTATATCACATTATGTAAATAATTTTATATATTTATATACATTTGGACGCATCTAACACCGTGTGCTTAGACGCACAATATAATTAGCCGCCCAGTAGTAATCGTCAGCAAAAATGGTAGATCCGTTTCTCACTGCGTTCTCTTTAGGCAAATTTTCATTTTTCTACGAGAAATCTTAATTTATTTTTTCGAAAATTGGAGACAAAATAAAGCCATTTTACTAATGTTTAAATTATAAATTTAATTTCTTTGATATTTAATATTTGAAGTCACATCATTTTCTTTTTATATTTCTCCTACGTTTTTACTTTACATATTATAGGTCTCACGATTTTCTTTCTATTTATCTCATACTCTAATTACAACGGGCTAACAGAGCAATGATAGTTGGGATTCATACTCTCAATGAGTAGTAATATACGTAGTTGATTTGGTGCATGAATTATGGGCTACAATATATTTAGTTGCTGAATATTTATCATGTGACATACACTACTACAGAAAGGTGGTATAGTCACTGACAAGTCAGTCGTTATTCTCCCCTTTAGTGACGGACAGGAAAGATAGTGACTGACTCCGTCGCTAAAAGTCAGTTGCTACCATATGGTCGCAGATAACGCCCGCGGTCGCTATTAGCGACTGACTGGTCAGGGCAGTCGCTAAATAGCGATTGACAAGTCAGTCGCTATTTGTATTAATTAATATTTAATAAAATATTTATTTATTATTAATTAATAATAATTAATTATTTAATATTATTATTTATTTAATTAATTAATATTAATAGTTAATAATAATTTATTATTTATTTATTTTAATTTTAATTTTAATATTTATTAATTATTAATATTAATAATTAATAATAATAATTTGTTATTTATTTGTTATTAATATTAAATTTTAAATAAATATTGTAATTTATAAATGAAATAAAATATTTAATTAATTATCAAAAAATATAATAATTAATTACAATAAATTTGTATTCTAAATAAAATTACAAATGACTAACTAAAATATCGATTATCGAGCATGTCATCGCGAAAGATTTCATCGGGTATATGTGGACGATAGACATCATCTAACGGTTGTAGAGGCTGCGGCTGAGACTGAGATTGCTGCTGCGACTGAGACTGCATGAGCTAGCTGATGCATCTCTGTCAACTGCTCTACCAACCTATGCTGGATCTCCCTCATCTCGTCCATTTCATGTTGCCATTGAGGTGGGATCGAATTACGATTGACGGATGACGATGAGGGTCCGGGTCGACTGTGGGATGGAATCCCAAGTATCTGGCAATCCTGAGGCCCAATGCCGACGATCCTATCCTCATGCGGTACGTCTACCACTGCGTGGAATAAGAGCAATAGCCAAACATTCTCTATCATCGACCTGAGTCGGATCAGGAGTTGTCTAAGTGGCTTGCTCTAATCTGACCATATATTGAGCCTGCAAATTAATAGTAAAAATTAAATAATAAAATAAATATATAAATATAGTAAAAAAGTACAAGTTATGAAACAAAATTTGTACTCACAAATGCATCATCAGCCTGCTATGAGGTCCAGTCAAATGTATCATCGGCGCGTATACGCTCATGTGTCGTGCGGAAGACCTCGCCAACAGTTACGCTCCCACGGCCATATAATTCCTCATGTCCAAGTTTAAAATTTACAGATTAACCCCTAAAATTTGATAAAGCAATACATGAACCCTCCAATTTTAATAAAGGACGTACTACGCCTATGTTCTTACTAGACGCCGCCACACATAAAATTTTAATAAACAATCAATCTTAATTTCTAAAACTTCACTCAACTTATAAAACCTAAAAATCTTAATTAATTTATTATATCAAATTTAAGTGTAATATATATTACTTTCTTTAATCTATTTTAATTTCTAAAACCTCAATCAACTTATAAAACCTAAAACTCATAAACCCTAACTTTAATTATTTTATTATATCAAATTCAAGTGTAATCACCTAAGTAAATTCATTGATGCTACTTAATATTAATAATAATTCATTTTAGTTTTTTGAATTACATTTTTAAATTAATTTATGTTTTATAATTTTAGTTTAATTAATGTTTTTTAATTTAATTTTACTATCTATTTTTTAAATTAGTACAGTTAATTAATTTATGTTCTATAATTTCAGTTTAATTTCAGATTATTAAAATCTATTTTTTTAATACAGTTAATTATTTTATGTTTTTTAATTTCACTTTATTTTTAGATTATTAAAATTATTTTTTTATTTCAGTTAAAAATTTTATGTTTTTAATTTCAGCTTATTAATTTTTGTTTTTTATTTCAGTTTAATTAATTTAGGTTATAAAATTTCAGAATAATTAAAAAATATAAAAAATCATATAATTTTCTCTAAATCACAGAAAATTAAACCTAATCACAAAAATTATTCACCATAATTGAAACCAATCACAGATAATTCATGCATATTTACAGAAAATTCACAAAAAAAACAAAAATCATACTAATTCACTGAAAATTACAAAAAAAAATTAAAAATATACCACATTAGTGTGTAAGCGTGTGTGTGTGTGTACGTGTGTGTGTGCATGTGACTGTGCGCGCGTGTGTGTATGTGTGTGCATCTGCTGTGAGAGAGAGAGAGAGAGAGAGAGAGAGAGAGAGAGAGAGAGAGAGAGAGAGAGAGAGAGAAAAACAAAAACTGTGTGTTAGTGTGTCGCCTGAAGCTACTAGGGGGTCGCCGGAGGATGGAGGAGATATCGTCGGTGGCAGTCGCTAGGGATTTGGGGGAGAGGGGAAAGGAATTTTCAATTTGGGGAGAATTAGGTCATCTGGGCGCGAGGAGACCAGAATTTGGGTTTATATACGCACGTTTAGCGACTGACTAGTCGTTATGTCAGTCACTATATAGCGACTGAGTTAGTCGCTATACGTTACCTACTTATTTAGCGACTGACTTAGTTTAGCGACTAACAATCAGTCGCTATACAGGAAGTGAGTAGCTAAATGGCGACTGACAAGTCAGTCGCCATTTTGTCAGTCACTAAACCCATATTTTCTAGTAGTGGTATTCACTTGGTAATACATATTTCCAAAGGTATATTGTACTTGGTGAAGAGACAATAAATCTGAATTTTTTTAGGCATATCAAGGGTCAATCTCGCCAGTATAAAGGGGTTGAGATGGTCTTGGTTGGATACACTCCAGGAAAAGAAGTTCAGATATTGTGAAAATAACAATGTAGTCTCGTCAGGGGTGAGAGTATATAATTTCACTAGGTGTTGAGTGGCTATACAAAGGGATTATTCGGGTGGGTTAGAGATTTTGTGTTGGCTATAAACACGAGGAAATTTGTACTATATTATTCTCAAATTAGTGAAATTGGTGATTCTCCGTGGAGGTAGGCTGGTAATTGGCTGAACCACGTAAATCTTTTGTGTGCTCTTTTATTTTCGTCATATTTTTACATATGATTCTCTATCTATGCACAATAATTGGTATCAGAGCCGAATGTTCATTTCGGGTTGCTGTGTGTGTTGTTCGAGCGAGATGGTCGATCTCAACAACTATGGAGTTCAGAGGTTCGATGGCACGGAAAGCTTTACGCTTTGACAGAGAAGAGTAAATGGCATCCTTGTTTAACGAGGTTTGGCAAGGGCGTTGAAGGGAATGTATGGTAATCCGAAAAAATTGACGAAGGAAGACTGGGAGGACATCGAGAAAGGGTGTGTGAGCACTACTCGATTGTACATTTCCGACAACATTATCAACGGGACGGGAAGGTTTGACGCGAAGGGATTTGGTGTTTTAACAGGTTCGAATCCAAGGTACGTGGGAAGGGTGTACGTCGATGCTACAAGTGCGGGGAACAAGGCCACGTCAAGAGAAGTTTTCTAAATTAGAAAAGGAAATATGATGGCGCCGCAGAATATTCGGCGGGATTAGAATATGGAGATGTTCTCACGGTCTCCAAAATTGACACTACTTCTCAAGGGATGCGAGAGGAGTCATAGAAATGAGATGCGGCGGAAAGGTCCTACTAAAGGGAGAAGAGTGTAGTAGTTTATATCGTCTGGTGTGGATTACGGTTAGTAGTACTCGAACTTTGAGGTTTTGTTGGAAACGAGGTGCACAAGAGTTTCGAAGTAGACGATGGTGAGAAGGAAATTCCTGTTAAGAAAGAGGTTGTATCAAGGTCCCTCATTGGAGCTGACAAGTTATGTCGACTCGGTTTAAGCTGCACATAGGATTGTCCGAGTGTGAATCAAGTGGGTAGGATCAAATTCTTGATTCGGATATGTGTAGTTGGTACAAGTAAATGGCTAATGGTACGTTTGTGGAACTTACAAACGAGTTATCTCTTTTTGGGTTTCATGATGATATTATTGCTTCTAATGTGTTCGGAGGGGGATATTAGTGGGATTCATTCTCTCAATGAGAAGCAATGTATATAGCTGATTTGGTGCATGAACCATGAGCTATAATGTATTTGATTGCTGAACATTTATCAAATCATAAATTCACTTGGTGGTGCATGTTTTCAAAGGTAAATTGTACTTTGTGAAGAGACAATGAATCTAAATTTTCTTGAGACATATCAATGGTCAATCTCTCAAATATAAAGGGGTTGAGATGGTGTTGGTTGGAGACACTCCGGGAGAAGAAGTTCAGATATTGTAGAAATAATAATGTAGTCCCGTTAGGGGGGAGAGCAATAGAGGGGTGAGAGTATGTAATTTCACTAGGGTTTGAGTAGCTGTACAAATGGCTTATCCGGGTGGATAAGAGCTTTTATGTTGGTTATAAACACGAGAAATTTTTTTACTATATTATTCTCAAATTAGTGAAATTGATGACTCTCCGTGGAGGTAGACCGGTAATTGATTGAACCACGTAAATTTCTTATATGCTCTTTTATTTCCATCATATTTTTACAATGACTTCTCTATATCTGCACAACAAAGACTTCACAGCGTTTCCAAAAAAATCAAAGACTTCCAAGTTCCAAGTCCAATTGGGATTCGTTGCCCGGGCTCGCCATTGCCCAACAACTCCGCCGTGATAAGGTATCCCTCCTCTCCTTTCTCCTAACTTTCAAATGTCTGTGTCCTAAGTAGGTTTAGTTTTGAGGAGAAATTAGGGCAAAAATCATAAAACTCCTAATTTGATTTTGTTCTTCCTTCTTAATTGTAATGTTACTAAAAGGTTGATCGATTGTAACTGTACTAAATTGTTGATTGATTGCACTTTTATTTTCGCCTTAATTTTTAATTTGAACTATTTTAAAATTATTTTAAATAATTGATTTATTAATTATAATTATGATTATAATAGTGTTAAACTATACATGTTGTATAATATACTAATAAATAAAATTAATAAAGAAAAATCGAACGTACTAGCTTCAATCCCCAATAGTACTTCCCACCGGTCCACCAACCATTCTGATTTCGTCCCCATGGACTACCATGTAATTTGGTGTGCGGATTTTTCTTTTTTGCCAACTCGCATGGTGTTTTGCCAAGAAGACGCACGCATCCGTTTGTAAATAAATGTTCTGTTTTCACTATTTTGATAAATTTAATCGAATTTTAAATAAATTTTGATTGAAACCAATTTACTATTGCAAATTATAAAAAATATTACTGATATTATTATTTTGTTTCCATTCTTATTTTAAATTTTGATCACCTTTATTTTGTCTCGTAATTTTTTTTAAAAATTTCTTTGGTTGTGTTCTCCTGAGTGGTTTCACCCAGATTTTTCAATTTTTGAATTTTCTCTCTCATTGGTTCAACAGTTTTTCTATCTCTATCTTACTTTTTACTTTAATCATTACAAAAATTTAAAAACCAAATCAATAAACCACCGTTTCACCCATCATTTATCATGTGACGCATGTGGTGGGCGCTCTGCATATATTTTCTTGAAGTAAACATGGGGCTTCTCCACACCAATTGGTATATGAAGCGCCTAAGCACTTCGAAAAAGAAGTGTCCATCTGAAGAGTAGATTACACTCTTCAAATTGGGGGGTGAATGAAAAAAAATTATCTCATTAATTTAGGATCTAAAAATGTTAGGTTTTTTATCCCATTAATTTAGAATTCAAAAAGATAGGATCAATCTATTCCATAATTTTCAAAATTTTAATAAAAACATATCAAATTAATTATATACAAATTCGAATATGAAAATATTCAAAAATTATACATATGTGCAGTTAGATAAACACATATGTGCAGTCAGATAAACACATATTTTATTTAAATAAATATATATGTGCATTCAGATAAAACGCATATGTTTATTTAGATAAATACATATATGCAATTAGATAAACACATATGCACATTTAGATATACATATATGTGAATTAATTAGATAAACACGTATGTGCATTGAGATAAACACCGTGCATTAAGATAATCACATATGTGCATACTTATTTGCAATGAGATAAACTCATAAATACATAGGTGCATCGAGATAAACACATATGTGCATTAAGATCAACACATATGTGCCTACGTATATGTGCACATATGTGCATACTTATGTGCATTGAGATGAAACACATAAACAAATATGTGCATCGAGATAAACACACACATATGCATTGAGATCAACACGTATGTGTCTACGTATGTACACATATATATGTGCATACTTATGTGTATTGAGATAAAACACATAAACACATATGTGCATACTTATGTACATCGAGATAAACATAGGTGTGCATTTTAATCAACACATATGTGCCTACGTATGTGCACCGTATGACTCAGAGGATTCGAAGACGAAGAAGAAGAAGATGAAAAAAAAAAAACAACATCAATAACTAAAAGAAGAAGAAAATGAGAGTAGGATAAAAATAACTTCAAGAACCTAAAGGAGATGAACGGCATATATGAGGAGCGGAACGACAGATCGATCGATTGGAGGTTAGAATTTTAATTTTCGCAAAGGATTGGGGGTTAGGGTTTTTAATATCGGACCCATAGCGGATGGCGGATTGATCTTCCATTGGTGGCAAAATCTAACTAAGAAGTTTCCTTCTTGCATTGAAGAGGGAACGAGGGTTTGAAACCCTATAATTTGTGACGGAGGAAAGAGAGAGAGAGAGAGAGAGAGAGAGAGAGAGAGAGAGAGAGAGAGAGAGAGAGAGAGAGAGAGAGA
>JAOWAN010045034.1:0-14616 GCA_028566635.1 Lobelia cardinalis | reverse complement strand
GAGTGAGTGAGTGAGAGAGAGAGAGAGAGAGAGAGAGAGAGAGAGAGAGAGAGAGAGAGAGAGAGAGAGAGAGAGAGCATGATTTGCAAGTACTACTCATTAAAGAATCCAAGAACTCAATTATCCGCTCCTACCGACTGCCGGGTGATTGCTGAGGAATACCGCCTGGTGACCTGGTTGATTACCACCGTGTACTCATTGATTTTTGGGTGCCTAGATGCACAAACCTAAAAGTGGTGATATTTCCTTCTTCAAGCTGTCACGGATCAAACCAAAAGATATGTTCATCCAAGCAGCTAATTGCTGTTTGAATAATATTGCTGGATATTTAGCTTCCATATGTGACAAACCATCCTCAAATCCAATATACTTTACAAAGGATCATGGCCCCACCCTCCAATTCATGACAGGACTCAGCAGAACGCTGAGATGTTGTTGTCAAGAATTGTGTAGGTACGTTCCTCTGCAGAAGGCATAGAAGTGCCGATACTTTGGATAACCAATAGGGCAAGGTAGCATCTTCACTGAATAATGAAGTCAATGACTTTTGTCCTCTCAGATTCAAATGCATGCCTTTGAAGAAGACAATTTTATATGATACATGCAACTAGAGGGTTACCATTTTTAAACCCCAAATCCTCCTTAATGCAAGAGAGAGAATTTCATATTTAACTTCAGTTGCTCCAGTCTGGCGGTCAATTTGATGCGGGAGAGGCATGATTGCAGTTAGATCTTGTGGTCTATTGCTTTGTAGTGAGTAAGGCCTCTTCCTTGTTGCCTCATCTTCTTCGATACTCAACATAGATTGGTGGATTATCCTAATAAAAATGTCTTTCATTTTGAACTTCCTCATGGAAATCAGCCGCTACTCCCGCCATTCCTTCATCCTTCAAACCATCATCCTGTACAGGTTTGCAACCAGAAGTTCTTTCTTCTTGTTCAATAGCCAGACCATGTTCCTGCATGTCTAAAGGCTTGTCAAGGCCTTCTTGATTATCTGTATGAACCTCAACTAGATCTTTGTTCATATGATTGCTCAAGTTTCTGTCTAATCTCTTTTGCCATGCTTTGCTGCATAGTTGTAGATCATCTTCTGCTCTTGTACCAACTTGATACCGAAAACCCGAAACGATAGATTTGGATGGGACAAGTCCACAACCAATGGGATTCACCACAATTACATGGCCATTTATAGGAAAATAGTACATGCATGAACATTTAAGATAATGCATCATAATTTCCCAGGTTCGTTGAGTTTCATTTGCAGGATATCTTATCTTTGTCTGATTCAATGAGACTTTGTATTCCCATCATGTTTGGTCAATACATGCATGTTCCATCTGAATGTCTCCATATCTTCCTGAATCAGTATGCCTAGCATTGCTGTTTCTATATCTTACAGGTCTAATTGAGCACAAAAATGCGCAATTTTCTTTTTTGGGAACCACCAACAAGTATATAAAGTTACATAGATATTACTTACCTAATCAGCTAAATTGGATTACAGAAAAATGTGATTATCTAGTAGTTTTGTTTCTTTTTGTTGCCATATAATATCTCTGGTTTTGATTAATTGTCTTTTGAAATAGGTCTATCTGATACTAGACGAGTTCATACTCGCTGGGGAACTCCAAGAAACGAGCAAGAAGGTATAGCTTGTTTCCAAATTGGTTTATTCTCTGTCCATAAGCTTCAGTAAACTTGATATTTAATCTGTCCCCGTTCGGACATGCTAATATCACCAAACTGCATCAGTGTGATTATGTCACCATTTGGACATGTTAATAACAAGCCACTTTCGTGTTCTCTTTTTTTTTTCCACCCCTGTAATGTTTTTAACTTTTTCGTTGAGTTCCGGAACTGGAAAATAAGTACTTTGGGCTAAGAATTGTTTTAACCTGCAGGCCATTATAGAGAGAATGGGTGAACTGGAAAAGCAGGAGTGAGCATTTTATCTAGCTGCATGGCATGGGTGGTCCATGAGCTCAGTTTTGCTTATACCCATTTGGAAGCACATATGTATTTTCTCATTCTCTTGCTCTTGCACACCACCCCACTGTAATTTCTGTTTTGTCACAATTTGGGTATTCATCCTTGTTCATTGGATTGTCCCGTAAGCAATTGAATTGCTCCTACTGATATTTTTGTAAGTCAAGTTTTCATTGGAAACACGTCCTTAAAGAATTATGATCAATAGCTACATGGGAATCATATCTAACTTCATTATATTTTTCACAAAAGCATAAGTTTTCACATGCTGAATTGGAACTTCCCTTTTTAAAAAAGGTTGAGACTGCAACCCCGGCAGTCCCCCACCGACCCTGTCCTGAGCCAATGTAGAGGAGGTAAATCGCAGGAACTTCCCTTTTTATAATAGATGTAAGTTGGCTTAGAAATTATAATAAATGTAGGATTCGATTTGCTAAAGTTCACCCTCCGTTTCATAATAGTGGACCTTTTAGACTTATGTACATATATTAAGAAATAATTTATATTGACAAATTTACCCTCATTAAATAGTCTTTCTTTATTAATGAGAAAAGAGATAAATTTAATTAATATTTATTGGTAGTTGAGAAAGTAAAAGGGTAATTTCGGAAAGTATGTATAAAAATTTTCTAGAAATTCTAAAAAAAATTATTATTTTGGAACAAATTTTAACTTTTAAAAGGTCTACTATTATGGAATAGAGTGAGTATTGAACTAAAACTGAAACACAAAACCTGTTGGGTACTTAAAATGTTATTACAAAAATATTGAACACCCCCATTCATTTGCTCTGAATATAAAACATGTGAGTCTAATATTTTACGAAGTAGAGATTTTTGGTTTGCTCTCCAAGTGGAAACTTGAATTTTTTTTTCATTAGATGAAAATCCTGAAAAACTTGTAAGGTTCCCATTTTAACATCTTAGAACTATGAATTCCAATCACTAAAATGATTTAAATGGAAACATCAAATCGTATCTTAAAATCATCCCCTACAATAATCAACATTGGCTTTGATCAAACCCGAGTAGGATCCACGACAGAATCCTACTAAAAGTCTTTCCCTTTATCAATATTTCCAACGCTCGGTACGGACACTATTAAGGTATGCTCTTAACTACCATTATAAGCCAAACAGTATTTGGCAATCGGCCGACCATGGGAGAGAACAACCTCAAGACATAGAACAATGCAATAATGGGAAAAAAAAAAAAAAACAACAAATTTAACTGAGATACATACTGTTTGTATCTTATGCAGGGGTATCTTTCTTCTTAATTATACACAGGAGAGAGAGAGAGAGAGAGAGAGAGAGAGAGAGAGAGAGAGAGAGAGAGAGAGAGAGATCTGAAGCTCGACCGGTAGCTCCGGGATGGGCTCCCTAAAGATGCTCATTGCAAAGTAGTTGCAGCGATGTGCTATCAGGAAAATACAAGCCTGCATTTTCCTCGTACCCAGAAGGAATGCAGTGTGGTTCCCTTTTCACCCTTTTAGGAGGCAATAATGAGGCGATGGGGGTAAATTGTTGTTGTTGTGGAGAAATTTGGACATATTTTGGACCGAATACTTCTATCAAGGAATTCTGAACATACTTGGAGCCAAGCACATCTGCTGAAGATCGAGAATTAGGCACTGGCAGGATCGTCTGAGATAACATGGCAGGAACATAATCGTGTCTTCTGTTTTGCCAGCTTGGAAGATGTGCTGCAGCAACTTCATTGGGACAATACCGTGGTGAAACCTGAGTTGATGCCCAGACTTGTTGCTTAGGCAAGACTGACGCAGCAGCCGCATGCAAAGGGCCAGAAAATGGTGTCCCGTAATACAGAGGTGGTTGCATCTGGACCTTTGAACCAGGGAAAAAGTTTTAGGGCGGCGAGTACCATCACATTACACAGAACCATTTTTTGCGATAAATAAGTGGGTTGGTAAAAGATTATAAAACAACAAGAAAACCTTAAATCTGAATCACTTGGTTATTATTGAAAGAAAATCACCTGGTGTGCAGCAGATGCAGAAAGATGGTCACTGTAAGAAGTTGAGCAGTGCCGATTTTGAGGTAATGTTTGATTCATGATCAAGTGACTCTGTGCTGGCAAATGAAGGTAAGGATTACGAAATTGAATTGATGTTTCCAATTTGTTTCCTGGTCTCTTTGCATCATTACCAGTTTCCACCCCAGAACGTCCATCGGAGAAAGATAAGAAGTCAAATCTCTGCCAAATATACACCAGATTGGTATCACAGAAATATATAATTAATGAAACCAAAAAAGAAAAAAGCGCAATAACTCTAGCGTCCCTGATAGCAAATTCACCTGTTTATGTGAATTACAAATCCGGTAAGTAGTACATGCTTGTTGCTGGTCTTGAATTAATCTCTTATGCAGGAGAATAGCATTTCTAACTTCATTGGAGCTTTTCTCGGGAGAACAGTTCATCACTATATGCTTGTTATTGGTTGCTGGAAGAGCTTCTTCTTGCTTCGATCCTTCATCTGGTTGTATCTGAATTTGCTGCTTCATAGGCAATTTCTCTTTTCCCTCCGTAAGTTTTAAGACCCTAATAAGTTGACTAATGTAAACATGAGCTGCACATATTTTCCACGACCTTTTCCTACCAGCCAGATCCGTCGAATCCTGCAGCATTAATAGTTAAGAGTAAACTCAAAACTGAAATGCTTAACTTTAGAAACTTTTTGAATGGAAAAAGGACCTGATTGCGAAGTTCATAGTACTAATACTAACCTTTTCCGTCAAATGAACATTCTCTGATGCACAAGGTTCTGTAGCACAAGTTGCATTCACCAACCAAGGAGGAAGCTTAGCCATAGATATGCACGACGGCCTTTCAACGCTAGAGTCATCTTTCAAGAACTTAGGTATCCTTGGAAGATTTACTAGAGGAACAGCATTATCTGATTCCTTAGCTAACTGCTTGCTGTTGGCCAAATCAATATCAGATGTTTCCAAGGAAGATTGAACTTTCATAGCTTCTACAGCTGGGCCCACTAAGTTTGAAGCTCTATCAACAGCATCAGTACTAGATGTCTGGCAAATTATCTTAGGCTCTTCGTCTCTCAAAACTGCAGACATATGACAAACCATTCAGTTTTAAGATACTACACAGCCATAGAAAAAAGGAAAGAAACAAGAAGAAAAGAAAGGGAACAGTGTACAAATAGAACACACAGACCTGGCAAAGTCAAGCTTTTGAGTTCTGAATGTTTTTCTTTCAAAATAGTTTTATCATTGGCCTTGTCATTATCGTGGAACATTCCAGCCAACGAATACAAAGTCTCCACTACTTCTTCCTCTTCTCTGGTGATGGGTCCTACAGCTGCGTCTTCGTGAGACCCTCTCGGCTCTTGTTGCTGCAAAAGAGATACGGGTGCTCAATCTTGGAATGCTCCTTAAGGGAAGAAAGAAAACAAGATGGGTAGAAACTATTGAAGTTCGAAATGACTAACCATGCTTGATTTGACTTTCTTTGTACAATCCTTTGCCCCTGCTTCGACTCTATCAAGGGTATGCTCCAACTTCCTTGGACTTGACAAAGGTGGAGAAACAGATTTACAAGCTCGTTTCTTGATTGCTGAAATTGTTGAGCACACACTTCTATCTCAGGTATTTTCTCCAGAAAAACAAAACTAATTTGCCACTTCCTTGATTTTGGAAAAAAAAAATCTTGGAAAAGAGATCTACAATAGGATACAAACACAAACCATTCAAAGCAGAACATTTGAAAGGAAATTGACATAGAATAGATTCACCAACAGTAGAAGCAAGGGAAAAACGGAAACAAGCAAAATAACATAAAACTTCAAATACAAAAATCTGTAACAAGCACAAAAAGAATCAGAAGAAGAATAACACTAATCCAAAATTACAAAACATCAAAAAACAATAACTCCTAAAATGGCCCACCAGAAAGCCAATATGAAAACTACTCAAAATGTGAAGACGCTCCAACTAAAAGACTTCCTACATTTCAAAATATTCAAACTCTCTTTTCTTTGGAAAACCTTCTTCAATACAACCATTCGGATGCAAACCAAACTCAACAAGTCATTCATTTTTTCAACCACAAAGAAGATAATTAACAAAACAGACAGAGAGACAGACAGACCACACATATACACAGAATCTTCCATCATGGAATAAGATTGAAAGAGATAGAAAAGGTAACATAAGGAGAGTAAAGCTTTAAAAGTTAAAGAAACTTGGCTTAAAGACCCACCCATAGAATCCATAAGAATCATCAACCAAACACTCCAAGCATATAAATAAATAAATATTTCTAAATTTCTAAAGTTTGATACTCAGTTTTACGCACCTGATCTTAGTTTTCGTGGGACAGAGGAATGATCAACTGGGTAGCACTCATCATCAAAAAACTGAATATATATTAAACAGAAAGATTAGTCAAAATCAAATCATTGTCATTGAAATAACCCAAAGCTAATATGTACTCTCCATCATTCAATAGGGATTAAAAGTATTAACACCTTTTTTGGAAGCTTAAGTCTCTTGCTAGCACTAGCAGATAGAGAAAGGTGATCCATTCCATTGCCTACAGAACTCAGTCTTCTCAACTTCTCTCTTTTGGATTTAATCAAAACTCCATCACCACCAATATCTTCAATTCATGCAACAAATCAAGTGGGAAAAAAAAAATGAAAACTTAAGGGGCAATTAAGTAAATTACATAATGCCGGAAGAGATAGAGTACAAAATCCCAAAATTCCAACAAGAATTTCATTTTAGAAGTACAGATAAAGACAGACCATTGATGGGGTTTTGTAGTTTTGTCAGTAAATCCATATACGAAAGAGGGGCAATTAAGTAAATAGAACAATCAAGTGTGATCAGGCTTTTACCAGATTGTCGCTTGCCAAGAGAGAACCGACTGGATCCTCCACGCCTAACAACGTCTCGAGCAGCCTTGTCCATTTCTGAGAGAGATTTTAGACAAATTAAGATTGATTTTTTTTAATACTGAGCTGAAATCAAAATAGTTAAGAACCAATTAAAATAGATAATCCTAATTGCAAAACTATGTAAACAAAAATGCAATGAGAGTTGAACTGAGATGGGCATGTAATGGAATTATGGAAAGAAGTGAACAGAAAAGAGTTTCCGAAAGCTAAACATAAATCGAACCCAGTTCATAAAATGGTCTAAAACTTGCAAATCTATCATCAATTAGAAGAATTTGTAGGGACATGAATCGAACCCAGTTCATAAAACAGTCCAAAATGGACAAGTCCAACCTCAATTCAAAGAAATTGCAGAAAAAACTGAGATGGTTGCGTGTAAGTTGTAACGATCAAGTAGTTAGTCCATAGAGGAAAAACAGAGAGAGAGAGAGAGAGAGAGAGAGAGGATGAGCATTTGGGTTGTACCTCGAGGATTTTGCCGGGATTATAGTACTACTTGTATGGATCAATTTAGCTGCCAGATATTTCGTCGCTTCTCTCTATCTCTCTCTCTGTGTATTTATACATACATATGAGTAAATGTATAAATATGTGTGTCTGTATATATATATATATATATATATATATATATATAGGTGAAGTTATCGGCGCCGGAAAAGGGAGGAGAAAATTAGAACGAAGAGGAGAATTAAGAGAAGAGACAAAAAAGTTACTTCCACAGTCGCAGTAAAGAGGAAGTTGTTAGAGTAAACGAGTGTGTGTTGTATGTGTGTGAGGGGAAAGAGAAGAAAAGTGAAATCGTTCTTTTATAGAGAATCGGGTTCTCTTCCTCATGAAATAAAGGCACTCTCTCTCTCTCTCTCACACACACACACGTTAGAGAGAGAGAGAGAGAAAGAAAGAGATGGCACGCAAAGAACTCACAGGCAGAGGCAGGAATGAGAAAAGCTAGCTCAAATTATCCACAACTAACATTTGAAAAGGTCCTGAAAAAAGCCCACTGGGATACTCATCATTCCTCACTTTAACAATTTGCATAAATTAGGAATTAGATTAACTAAACCAATCGAAAAATTAGGATAAACCCCTATCACAAAATAAAAAACCAATGCTAGCTTTTCCTCTTCTCACACACTCAAACACACACACACACACACAGAGATAGAGAAAGATAGAGAGGGACCTGAGACTGAGTGAGTGAGTAATGAAGCAACTTTTAAGAAGCCATTAATGATCCCAAAAGCACTCGATGAAGATCAACATGAACTCCAATCCCAGAAATGGGGTAATCTCCAGTATTAAAAGCTACACTCTTTTTTAAGAGGATCAAAGACCCAAAAAGCCCCACTGATTACAGGGAAAGGATTTATTAGGAGTATTATTTTTTCATTATAGGAGAAAGAATTATGGAGTGAAAGGAAAAGAAAGCTGAAAAAAAATGCTGAGACGGAGAGTTTGTTTTTCCCCAATGAGCAACAATCATTACACTTGTTCACACACACACACACACACACACTCACTCACTAAGATCGATGCTCTCTTCTTTCTCTCTCTAGAAAGGCTTTAGAGAGAGAAGGGTCGAATCTGTCAGAACGCATAACAGACGGGGAAAAACGGAAGCTCTCTCTCTCTCTGCCCTCTGCTCCAAAATCGCATTCCATATGAATGCATCACTCAACTGCCTCTTCCCCTCACTCTCTTTCTTACGTCACTGCGTGATCAAACGCTACTTGGGTTACAGTTTTTCGACGGCCGTTGGATCGGTTCTCTCGGAAAATGGGGGTTAAAAAGGTTGTCTGCCGTGGCTGCCATGTAGGATTGAGTTTCCAGCGTGTCGTCTGTCCACGTTGGCGGCCACGCTTAAACATGACCTGATGAGTGATGACCCCGAAACCTCTCAAGTCTCATGCCAAATACGATGCCGTTTCCAGGCTGTTTCCATATAAAAGAAATTACATTACGAAGTCATGGCATTTAACAATGTCATAATTAATATTATCCTTATTTTTACAAAATTAACAAATTTTGGCCAAATAACAAAGGCTATTAAAAATACTCCAATTTACATACTTTCAGCATTTTTTTTAATCTTTGTGCCGATTAAAGTAATAGCTCTTATATAAACAGTAAAAATTGAATTGAATAGAATGCACAATATACATTAATACATTGTACAAGTCATTTTAATGTAGAACATTTTAATATATACCATAAATTTTCTGTTAAACTTTATTATATGTGGAACAGTTTCATCTGTTATCAATTTATGCAGAACTTGTATTTTGATTGAAAATAAGATAAATGCAATCGATTATGAGAATTTTAATTGATAAATAAGATAATTTGCATTGGTGAGGAAATTAACGAGTAATGCTACACTTATCATCAAGAGTATTTTTAAAAATTTTACAATTTTTAAATAATCAATCATAAATTGACATAAATGAACACATACGGATTAAAAATATTAATATTGAGATGTTTAAACTCAAATCGAATGTAATTTAATTTTATTCGATTGATACATTTTTCTTTGTTATGTTTTATTTTTTCTTTCTCGTTGAAAATAAATAATCGATAATTAAGTAAATGGAAAAGCATTTTGGGGGGGGGGGGGGGGGGACAGGGCATATGCATGTAATGATGATTTGCGATTCTGCTACTCGGCGTGTAATTCATGGAGGTTGCGTGACATTGATTGGTTATATCAGTCCCAATTATTTACATTCTTACCCCCTCCTTTATCTATTCATTTTAAAGTGCATGCTTTAAATATAGATAAACTACTCTAAACCCCTCCATACTACTACTCTAGTTATTTACACTTACCCCCTCCTTTATCTATTCATTTTAAAGTGCATGCTTTAAATATAGATAAACTACTAAACCCCTCCATACTACTACTCTAGATCCCAATTAAATACTATTCATTGTTCCTTTTTAGATCAACTTTTAACTAATTTTTGTTTGCCCTTCTAAAAATTTCTTTCGCGCCCCTAAATAAGGGTGTGTTTGACCTTGAGGTTTATTCCACTTTGTTTAAAAGAAAAAAGTCAAAACAATCCGTTTATTAGGTAAGTTTTAAAAATATATTTTTCTCTCTCCCAATTATTTATTTTATGCATTTCTATACTCATATTTATATGTTATTAAATATCAAATCAAATTATAACTATCACTCACACGTAGATTTCTTGAAATTTCTACTTAGCCCTTTAATGTGAATTGTCTTCTTTGGACATTCATGGCAGGGTATAGCTGCTGGTCGGGCAAATCGAAGTTTTCAATTCTCCCCCCCCCCCCCTCTTTTCGAGGATCAATAGTGGTTCCCCACTTATCCCCGGCATGACTCAAACCCATGACCTATCGGCGATAGGTGAGGCGTCTTACCAACCCAACTGCGCCTCGTTGTCAAAGTTCTCAATTTAGATAAAGAGTAAAATTGATTTTAGTACACCAGAGGAACAAATAAAAACAGCCCTGTTAGTGTTGCGCTTTGCAAACAATGAATCACCCACCATCTCGGGCATCAGCGGCTCATTACAAATAGTCCAGTCTTCAGTTCACGCTTATACTACTTGAAAGTTGAAACGAAAGAATACCAATGGAAGAAAGAGAGCAACATGAATAAAGAATCCAAAGGATTATTAAATGGGGCGGCCATTCCTGTTAACATACAAGAGAAACTTTTGTATCATCTTTGTAAGAGGTTACATTCATTTCATGAGTATCATTATGACTACAAAATTGGGTCATTTATCCCAAATATGCTCCACAGATATTTCATATTCAATAAGAGCTCTAAAACTTCTGACTCTCCAAAATGATTTAGCAAGTATCACCGACTCGCGGTTTTGAAAAAAAAAAAAATGTTTCAAGATGTGTAGGTCAAATGAACTGAAAGTAGTGCATCAAACCAATTGTGAGATGTGACCAGGGGGGTGTCCTCAGGGCTTCAGAGCCAGTGCAAGACCCAACTTGGGGGTCGCTTTAATGCTCCTGGAATCGTACTCAGCTGAGACAGTGATGAAAGACTTGGGCCTCCATTCTCTTTGGCACAACATTGCAATTTTGCCATCGTCGGAGAATCGAGTTTTCACCTTCGTGAGAGGATCAACAACATGAGCACTTCCAATGACAAAACTGTTTTCAAACGTCGAAAATCTATGTGTCATCTCAGCAGCCACTTCGGTTCCAGTCAAGGGATTGACGGTGTGAGCATATGATGCCTTTAACGCCTGTCCTTTGTCAGTCCTGCATAAATACCATCAAGTATTAGATAGGATGTGTGTACAGTGTCCTAAGATTCATTAGACAAAGTCAAGCCACCACTACCAAGCCATTTAGAAGTTGACTTCCATAGTTTAAAATAAAAAAAACCCTAACCAGCGGAACACCGTCCATGAAATCTAACAAAAAGATGAAGATTTAAGATTATTATTGAAAAAGAGAAACAAAATATTGGGTACTAAGCTGACTCAGAAAACCAAGGTTCTGGCAGGTAACGAACAAATTTTGCATGGAATCTCCAACAGTTGCATTGAACAGCGATGTATGCAGGCAATCACAGACATCTCATCCATGCCTTCACTCATAACTAGGAAATTTGGAGTAAATAAATTAGGAGTATAGTTCTTATTATGCGAGAGCTAGCAATGGCATGGAGAAGATGCAGGTGAACGACACACCGAGTTATGGTGTCTGGTAATTGGTGATGAACTGATGACCAGAAAGGAAAGAACAAGATTTAGAAAGGATCCATGGCGCTGACCGCACACTTCAGTTTCCTATCCTTCTGCATTCAGTAGAAACTTATACTAACACTGTTAGTTATTCACTGTCATAAGGCAAAGCTCCGGATTAAATCATTTGCGGACGGTGTTACAAAGATTTATAACAAGACGTTTGATAATGAATTGTGGATAAATTATCAACAAGCTCCCGCTTGGTTGGCCATGCCACTATGTAGAACTGAACTGAACTACTCCCTCCGGTTCAAAATAGTTGACCTCTTGGTAACAAAATTTTGTTTTAAAATAGTTGATGTTTAAGGTAATTTTTCTGCAATGTTCCTAAATTACCCTTCTGCCTCAAGTAATAATCTCAATTAATGCTTCTTAATTGCTGCTTAATCTTTTCTGCTGTTTGGCTCTTCAACTTCCATGCTCCATTACTCCAACATAAGTTCTCCTTTCCAATAAAGAGCTTTTATGTTAGAGGGGGATAAAAATGGAAATATAATACATAATAAATGCTTTTCTTGGTTTGTGAATTGAAACCTTAAAAATCAACTATTTTGAACCGGAGGGAGTATACATCATTTCCAGACGGTATACAGTAAGGGAGAGGGAGAGCCATGTCAGAGAAAGGTGAACAAAAAACAATGCAACATAAAAGAACATGAAACGAAAAGTGCAAGCAAATGCTAGCAGACTCGAGAATACATACAATATAAGTGCAGCAGAAACGTCAGCCTTGTTAAAGCTTATCCCTGCATTATACTTGGTGAAAGAAGAAGAGGTGGTATCAAATCCAACTTCACCACCAAGAGCTAATTCCTTGCTGCCAATTGTTCCAGACAGATTTAAAAGAGGAGATGGGTACAATCCAATGCTGGAATCAATGGCTGCATGAGGATGAAGGTACTGCACATCCATCTGAAGTAATAGGAAAATTTTTAGTTAGCAGTTTTCTCCTTCAAAATTGATTTCAAGAGTAATCATCAAACAAAAACATCCTAGTACCTCTAATCATACTATTAATAATCTAGTATCAAAACCCCTATGATTTGGGACAGTAACACATAATCAAACACATCCTTCAAAATCCAAGACAAAGAGAAGATTGCCAAATCCAAAACAACCTCTATGAATATGCATCAATTGTGCTTCTGATCATCCATTACGTACGATACAGAGCCAACAAAGTATTTGAGTAGGGCAATCTTATAAATGAAGTTCAGAAAAAATAGACTACTATCCTTCTAATGCTCATCAAGATTTCAGTTCCAATATCAATGTCTAACTTCCAATTACCCACCAACACGAGAAATAAACTCATTCAGAACTTACAATACTTCTGATGAGATCAAATTCACATCATATACACCCTTAAGGTAAGCACCATTCTTGAACTAAACTAAATTGGATAGAATACAAAACAGAAAAAGTTCCAACCATTGAACCATAAATATTGAATTGGGATATGTGTCGTGTATCAGAATTCCACCTACATGATACATATCAGGATATGCTTGCATGTTGTGGGCATATGCATCATGTATTGGAATTCCATCTCCATGGTCCATATGAGGTTACGCTTTGCATCTTACCTTATTTTAATAAATAAAAACATTAATTCATAATTAAGCATATTCACATAAAGCATAATCCCTCCGAAAATAATAGTCCCATATGAATTGGCACATCATTTCAGAAAACATTTGAACTTATTACATTTCATTTTGCATCAAAAGAATAAACCTACTATATACTCGATGTACAATAGGAACCGAAAACAAGTCTTAAACAGGTGATAAGTGATAATCAAGTCTTAAAACTACTGAACTATCAGTAACCAAAGAAAATTCACTACAATGAAATAAATAAGCTCTAGTCTGTGTAGCCAATATCCACCTGTCAATTTTCATCATCTCGAAAATCAATCTATCATCGTCACTAAAAACTGTCAATACCCTCATCTCCCACAAGCAATCTATCATCAGTAATAAAAACTTCTTCTATCAATAAACATAAACTAATAAAAATCGAAAGCTGGACATTAAATTAAAACTTTGATCCTTTTAATTCAGAAATCCATGAATCGCATTGAGACGCATAGAATCACAATATGCTTGTTTATCAGCATGATACCAACATGCAGAATGTATTGCAAGATATGCTCCAATAGTGATAAAACTACGCGATATGTATCCATATTGGCATTTTTTATTGTAGGATAAGTATCATCTATTGTAAGATACAACACCCGCTGTCCAGAATAGAGTCCTAATTTGACTATTTTTTTGGTCAACTTAAATTAATCTTGACTAAATATTTGTAAAGGTTTCACTTCTTGTTGCAAATTTATCAAAACTTGTTATTCATAGTTTACTGAATTCTTGTAACGATAACAATTTTAGAATCTAAAACATTATAAACATAATTACATAATAATTTGATAATGTACTACATTGACTTTTCAATAAGGAAAATGAACTTTCTTTTTTGGGACAAAGGGAGTAATAACTATGCTTTGAACGTTAATGTGTAAGAAGGGAAGTTAATTCACTAATAGAGGATATAGTGATACAAAACAATACTGAATGGATTCTTTTTGAGCTATAAAGGACTAAAAGATACTCCGGCTGAAAATAGAAGATAGATTATTCTACTTAACATGTGGTGGTTGGATGTTTTGCATCATAAAATCAACAGCATTCCTAGCAGCAATATCTACTACTTTTTTATCATTCCTTATTATTCTCTTTAACTGGGCCAAAGATGAGCATTTGGGCATCTTAAACCTATAGGTGAGACCAGAACGATGTTTCATACAGGGGAAGGATAGCGATTAGGGGGAAAATGACCTTTTTGGTCCCTGACCTTTGACCCAGTAGACGATTTAGTCCCTACATTCGTTAAAGATGATTTAGTCCCTGACCTTTCATTACCAAGGACGATTTGATCC
>JAOWAN010045015.1:0-14623 GCA_028566635.1 Lobelia cardinalis | reverse complement strand
TATATATATATATATATATAGAGAGAGAGAGAGAGAGAGAGAGAGAGAGAGAGAGAGAGAGAGAGAGAGAGAGAAATCGGACAAGTACTAATTAATACCGATTTTGCGGAATATAAAAATGAATAGTATGAGGGTAATAGAAGTAGTGTAATCTTTTATATTATATAGGGATTACAATAAGCTGATTTTCCGTATCTCTCCTAAAATTGAAGTAATTAATTACAAATATTTTCAATTAATTGGAACCGATCATATTATTTATAGACAATTTTTGTCACCGCGAATTAATCTACGCAATTCGATTCTCAAAATCTATTTTCGTGTAAATATTTTATTAGGGTTCGTTTCTACGATGTACCGTGTAAGTAGGTACCGGTCGGAAACCTATATATAGCACCAATACGGTGGGTAGATTGAAAGTGCAAGGCAAGCACCGGTGGAAGAAAAAACTCAGAGAGAGAGAGAGAGAGAGAGAGAGATTAGAATGGCGAATTATAAGTCTTCCACCGTTACATGCTTGCTCATTGGTTTTCTTTTGCTTGCTTTGCTTGTTACTCAAGGTAATTAATTCTCTATTTTTTTATTTCCTTCTTCCTTAAAATTTATTTTATTTCATTACTGAGATCTATATAATTATATGCTTAATGTCCTCCCTATTTATTAATCCTTTGATTAGCTCTTATATTACAATGTTTATTGGTTGAAAAAATTAATAAGATTTTTAATTTATACTTAAATTGTGATAATCCTTGTTCAATATAATCGATATATTATTGTGTTGTTTTCGGTGATAGTGAAAGACAATTTTTACTATAAACCTCTATTTATGATAGCATATTTCATAGTATTTAGATCATTATATGATTAAATATATATTTTCATGAAACTGTTTTGATTGAGAATCAAGGAAGATTATTACATTTGTTTAAATATTAAAATTGAAATCTACAATATGATTTTATTAGAATAAAAATTATCTCAATTGATTAAGAATCAAGAAAGTTGATTAAACCCGGTTAAAAATTTTAGTTCATGTTCTCAACCTCTATTTTAATTTATTACATATTGCTTGAGATTTTATATTTCCATTTGGTTATATATTGAGATTGATATATTAAAATAAAAATCATCTCAATTGATTAAAAATCGAAAAAATTAATTGCACCCAATTAAAATTAATGAGTTAACTTGTAAAAGAGTGTGTTTTATGAGTATTTAAAAGTCACATATCACATCGGCTGTTTAAGAAAAATTACTCTACTACTTTTTTATATTTTAATAATTATATTATACTAATAACAATATACTAATTCATAACTAAGTTGAGGGAGATGAGCATTCTAATTAAGAATATGTCATTGATAACTTATAGTTACGATTTACCTTAAAGGTTAGCCGTTCAAATGAGAACTTAAATATCATATAAATCATGAATCTCGGTCGTTAAATTCTAGAACACAGAAAAATAATTCGCTACTGTATTCCCAAATTCCCGAACATGCTAATGTGTCAATCGTTCCCATAGTTTTTACGATATTTAGGTTACTATTGTAGCACGCACCTAATTTAAGGTGCTTATACATAATAAAGCCATTGTTTATGGGATGTACGTACTAACTCCTCTTAGCTTCTTAATTTGCCATGTTTATTAAGAGCATTTTAGGTTAGATCCATGAACTTGAATATATTGAAGTATATAAATGTATATATGCTTATGTATATATAGGTGAAGGCTGGATTTTGAACATGGGGTTATGTTCGACAAAGTCGAACTGCTACAAGAAATGCTTTGGATTTGGAACTTCTGGTGCGTGCATGTACGACCAAGCCTCGAAGGCTATTTGTTGCTTTTGTACCGGGGACGGATCAGAAATACCGGGGATAGGTGGTCGCTGATCAGATTCATCCATTTGATCTCTGCCGTTAATTCTTCTGCTCGAGGAAAGGAAGGACTTCTTCTTCGTACGGGCCGATGACTTACAGTATTCATTCATACAAAGATATATGCTTAATTAGTATTATGTAATTCTCAAATATCCCCGATTAAGGATTCCTTTTTCAATAAAAAATAAAGTTTAGGGCTGTTTGTCAATTTTGTTTGTCTTGTTACCGTTATGGACTAGCCACTTTTTAATTATGTGTTAAATATTTAACAAATATTTTAAAAATATATATATGAGATTAAAAAATTAATAAGATTTTAAAATAATACAGAAATAATTAAATTTTAAAGGGATATAAAATATTAAATAAACCTGTTCTAATTATCTCGTGTACATACCAAGAATGAGATAAGAGTTTTAGGTTGAATAATTTAATCAAGTTACAAATATTCAAGTGGGCTAGCTCAAAAATGTCCTTGGAGCGGGGGACGTACGTGCCAAAGATGCTGCAGCTGGTGGTAGAACCAAAGCGCCTGAACTCGAAGAAGGAGGGAAGGAGAAGGCGAAAAATTTGAAAGACGAAGGACAAATCGTTTTCGGGCCGGTGCGCAGCGGCTGTGAAACGAGATGTGCATCTTGTTACTTTTGTTCCGAGCTATGTAGTAGCTTAAGCTCTGCCTAATTATAAGCAACAGTTAGGGGTGGTGCAGAGCAGGTCGTACCCTGTTTATTTCAACACTTTGGCTTACTCTGTTGGGGTGGATTGTTGGGGCATTTGTGAGTAGTGAACGAAAAAGTAGGGTTTCGGGCTTGTTTCGATATCTCAGGGGATTGATCTTATTGGTGCTCTTGTGATGTTTTTGGCTAATTGCTCTACTTTAAATTGAGCCTAGCTAGAGCAGCTAATGTGTGTATAGACATGATATCCGCTCTCCATTGATTTGTTACTATATACTTTCTTACGTTTCGTTTCAATTATCTTGAAAACATTATTTTTTCATCACAATATATAGCTATCATGGATAATTAAAATCAATCAAAATCAAACGGAAGGGGTATATTTTTGCTATGACTAGCTTGTGAGTTATTTGAAAAATTGATTGTTGTATCTAGAAAAGTGATGAGTTATGAGTTCTAGTGTTTTCGGTGGCGGAGTTTAGTTACGACAGGGGGTGGCTGTCGCCCCCTCTAAAAATTTGAGGGGCTAGAAAGAGAAATTTATTTATTTTTAGTTAATCTTTAAAAGTTTTTCATTTAGCCCCCTTTCTCTCATTATTTTTATATATTTTCATATTTAGATTAGTTTGTGTGAATATTATTATAAATTTATAAGAAATAAGTCTATTAATATTTCAAAAAAAAAAAATTCAGGATCTGCTCCCGAATCTCCGCAATCTTTCCCCCCCCCCCTCCCTCTTTAAAAAGAGTGTTTCAAGACGGACTAATAAATCCAAAATCGGGTGGTATAAGGTGGGGTGGGCCGATAAGAAATCAAGTCATGTATGTACTTTTTCATATGGTTAATTGATTCTTTCGCCGATGTCATTTGACTTTTTGTTGTCAGATAGCTACCGTTTAGACATAAAATGTATTTTCGTAATATTATAATAATTAGGAGTGATAATTTGAGACCCAATAAACTCGTAAAGAGGTATATAAAATACTATGTTGAACATTTTTATTAATGCAGTTTTTTTTAGCAATAGAGTGTACGAAATATTTGGTCAATTAAACTATACTAATAAAAAATTTATACACTTTATATATATATTTTTTGTGAATCTAAAATTATTCGTGGGATATTAATGGCATTTCACAATGATTTGTGTCGCAGTATTTGCAGAGGAAAAATAAATAATAAATGAAATTTAAGTGCAAAATTAATTAAAAGAGGAAAAATATAACTAAAATTGGGCCAACTCCAATATGTTAATTGAACTAGCATTGGGCCAAGGCCAACACGCGTGGCCCGAGTTTTGCAAGTGCCCTAAGGGAGTTCCTTCCCTTCCCCGTACATGTCAATTGCGACGCCATTGCTGTTCTTTTTCTGCTCCACAACATCCTTCTTTGATTTCTAAGAGAGAATCAGAAGACGATGTCCCTTCTTCTTCGCAGCCGCTGCGGAGTGAGTCTACTGAGAAATGTCTACTTTCCTAATCATTTTCACTACTCGACTCACACAGAGTTGATCGGGATCCCCTCTACCACTACTACTACTACCAGTGAGAAGGAGAAGAACAGGAAAATGGGTTTTGCTTTCACGGCCGATTACTCAATTGGGTCGACCGCAGATATATTAATTTCGTCACCATCAACAAAGGTCAGTCATTCAAAATCACCTTTCCAAAATCCCGATTCAGTAGTTGTCAGTCTCTTCAAACCCTATGGAATTACCCAAAACCTGATCAGAAATGCTATTGTTTCTTCTTTACCAGCACCAAATGTAAACCTAGAATCCGAGTTCAGGTCTGTTAAGAATCTGGGCGTACCCTCTCCCAGTTATCCAAGCAATTTATTGGGTCCAGGTGTTGGATCACCTCGGTTGTTGTTCAGTAGTAATTTTGGCAACATAATACAACCTAATGTATCCAGGTTTTTTCAAAAGCCGGTATGTATAATGCATAGAGTTGGGATGAACTTGGAAGTACCCTGCGAGTCGAGAAGGTTTAGTCATACTATGAGGCAATTGATTCGTACCCCCAGACTCAAAAAACAGCGGACAAATCGTAATCGAGCTTTGGAGAATTGTCCCCAGAAGCAAGGTGTATGCCAGCGAGTCGCAACTAGGACGCCGAAGAAACCTAATTCTGCTCAACGGAAGATTGCTAAAGTGCGGCTGACGAATAAGTATGAAGTGTTTTCTTATATTCCGGGTGAAGGTCATAATTTGCAGGAACATTCTATTGTCTTGATTAGAGGTGGAAGAGTGAAAGATTTGCCCGGGGTTAAATTTCACTGTGTACGTGGAACTAAGGATTTCTTGGGTCTTCAGAATCGCAGAAATGGGAGATCGAAGTATGGGACGAAAAAACCTGCAGACAAGAAGGACTAAACTGTTACAAGAGAGAAGATTGTCCGGTAATCTTAATGGTTCTATGTTAGAGAAGGAGCAAACACTATGTTAGAGAAGAAGCAAGCACTGAGGCTTTAGGAGTTTTGGTTGGTTCCATTCTGATGTATTTACCTTGTTCAGGACTTCACCTCACTGTTTAACTTGTCATTTTTATATGGTACTTTTCTTGTTACCCTGCTTTGATTTTTAGGTGCATAATTAACTTTTGATACATTCCGGTTTACCATCACTGTTACCTCTGTTGGTCTGATTTTTGATGATGGGTGATGAAAAGGTTTCTAAACTCTAAAGTTATCAACAGATTATTGTGGCGACTTTCATCTCTTACCTTGTGAAATATGCAAGTATTGTCGTGGTTTTGTTGTCCGAAAGAAATATGTTGCTGAAGCTTAAGTAGCGTTATGATATATTGTGTGGAGTTTGATTTGAATAGGATCCTCGCCATTCTGATGTGTTCTCCATGGGTTATTGTGCTTACTACTCTTAGGAGGTGAACATTGGAGAACACATATCGTGTATTTAGTAACTGAGGTTCATGTTCCATGACCTAGATTTGGCCTCTCTTTTGTTGATAAGTGTACTTTTCTGCAAAGGAACTTGGATACACACACACATATATATATATATATATATATATGTATATCTGTATACATGGCCTCTCACCCAGCATTTTTCACATTAAAGAAAGAGTGAAGCATAGCAATGAAAGTTTGCTGATATTGTACATAAGCTTGTGGGTAATGGATGTTGTCTTATCCGTAAGTAATGCTTATGGAAGTGAAGTTTGTTAAGAGGTTTGTGCCGTGTTGCAAGGTGAGAAACCTGATTTATGTGAACTTTATTTCATATTCCACTTCATTCTTTGATGCTTTGGACTTGGTCCTAGTGATTAGCCACCCGAGATGTTATCAACTAACAACATTTCAGAAAATGACTGCATAGGGTATCAATGTGTTTTATTATTTCCACTAGGTCATATCTTATACCCTTCTCATGAATTTTTTAATGTTGAGTATATGGATTCTTCGTGCCATCTCGAGGCAAGCTTGGTTCCTAACCTGCTATTGTTTGGGTGCTTATTCCATTACCATTGCGTTGTTCTGGTTTTGCTTTTGGTTCTGCTTCAAGCATTGGTTGTAGAAACCCTATATCTGTCTGCATGCCTGCATTGTACTATTGGTTGTCAAGATTATTATGATAGGTCGACCTGATTTTTGGCATTTCAGAAGCCTACTGACCTATTGAATTTGAAGCATTATTTCAGTAAGAAAGGGTCGTCCGGTTGCATGTAATCCTGGGTGTTGGGGAAATGTTTTTGTTGCTAGCCGCTAATATGACTCAGCCATTTTCCTGCTCATTGGTTATTGGTATAACATTGGGTGGCATGCTCTACATTGGGATATCTGGACAGAGTCCACCTACATTGGGACATCTGGGTTCTCTTGTACCTGGAGTAGGAGAGGATAGATGATCTTTGCATCTCTCTGCAAATTTGGGGGCTAGGCCTTGTTGTTCAATGTACTGATCTTTCATTTTTACTCTCTTTCTTTTCATCTACATCTCTTTAAGAAGCTTACAATCTCAACCTTGATATGTCGCTGAGAGATGTGTTGATATCGCAGTATATTTTTGTGTGGTTTGGGAACTACTTGTACATAACAAAGACACCATTGCATCTCCATAATGTGTGTAGCAGTTATGATCAAGTGTAGAGTTCTTTCACATTTCATCTGCACATGTAGACTTTATGCCTTGAAAATATTCACTAGAAAGGGCAGGGTGGCTTGGCATAACAAGGGTGAAGGACTGCATCCCTCATTCTCTCTTGTACCGTTTTGAAAGATTGGAACCATATTCTCTCCGTTCGTGTAGTTTTAGTAAGTTAACATTAATACTAGGGATGGCAACAGGGAGGGTTAGGGGCGGGTTTCTCATAAACCGAACCCGCCCCGCCTTTATAATGTGATATCCCGCCCCGCCTTTATAATGTGTAAACCCCAAAGATAATTCATACCGCCAAAAAAGATCTAGCCATGAATTTATCATAACTTCGTGAAAAATAAACCCCCAAATTAAAAATCATCAATTGCTAATCTCGTATTCATCGGAGAGAGTATCAACATCACCGTCGATGTTTTCGTTCAAATGCTGCTGTCGAGAGATGAGAGCGAGTATGAGAGGAGAAGAGAAGAGGAGAGAGGATAGAAGAGGAGTGCTAACCGTGGATATTGTAGATCTAGACTTTTGCTGGACATAGGCAAGCTAATTAGGGATGAGATCCCCATTTGCCTGCTATATATGCCGGGGAGAATGAGAAGTTGGAATCCTATTTTGTTGTGTTGTGGGAAAGCAAAGAGTCGTGAAAGAGTGAATAGCGTACTGGGCTTTAATTTGCTGGACAATTGTTCCATTGTATACTAGGAGTCATGGCTTTAATTAAAACAGCATGCGTATGCACAAGTCGGAGCGGGTCCGAAGCGGATCAGGGAATAAACCCGATCCCGGATGGGTTTTGAAATTTCTCAAGAATTTCGGGTTTTTTCGGGAAGGGCAAGCTCGGGTTCGGATCAGGTTTTGAGAAATTGCCATCCCTCTTAATACTGATTGGCCGTCACTTTGTGTACAATGTTTCAGTCTACCTAGCCTGTGGCTGGCCAATGAAGGGCATGGTAGGAGCTTCTTTTCTTGGAGTAAATCTTTAGATTAGCTTTTTGACATTGTGTTGGTTGGTTGGTTTTTTCTAGATTTATTGGTTAGCTCTTTCTCATGCTACCATCATATTTCTCCTGCTACGATTTTATTTGTGGAGTGTGTTCTGGAGTTCTGTATGTGCTGGCTACATACTTGTTGGTCGTATTCATTTGGCTCTGAAAGGAGTGCATGCTTTCATTTTTAGCTGGATTTCCCTCCTCACCCTGCAGTCTTCTTCAGCCTCTACATGTGTTCAATTGTTTTGTTGCTGCTGGTGTTTCTGGTGTTTTTGTTGTTAGTAACCAGGATTCTTTCAAGTACAAGTTTGTTGGATCTTTTCAGAGTATGAAGAGAATCAAATATTTCTTTATTTCCAGAGTAATGACTTGAAGCTACTCGCTTGAGCTTCATTGGTTTGTATTGAGAGCTCATTCTCATATCACTATAGCATGGGTTTGCCGATAAATGTTGCTCTATTTGTTGACATTGTGCATTTTCGATATTTATGAATTACGGTTATTTCTAGCTGTTGTTAGAGTCATCTTAGATGAGAAGTATAGTGCCCTTTGTACATCTGTGTTCCGGGCTTGGAGGCTAAGCTACTACACCACTACCACTTGTACTAGCAGGTTAGGATGGGTGGTGCTTTATTTATTTACACAATTCGATTTTTTGGTAAATTTTTATATTTATTCATATGGCCGAGTCAAGTAATATTTTACGTTATTATTTTTTTTTTTTTTCCCTTTTCCAAGGAATTTCTTTGGTTTAAAGAGCTCTTCCATTATTTAGCTCTTGATATCTTTGTGATGTATATAAATTCCTTAGTACCTATGAAAAATGAATGGTGACATGCATATTCTTCATCTGATGTTCAGTTTGGTTTTATTTATATGCTAGTGAGCAAGGCCGATCTTGTGGAGAGCATCAGCAGCCTCGTTTAACTCTTCAGTGAGATGTCAAACTTGCTAGTGCGCAAGGCCGGTCATGTTCCTTTTTTTAGATTACTTATATAATAATGTCTGGTGCCATTATATGTGATTAATAAGTGATTTATTGTTGTTACTGCTGCTGCAGTCTATTTATGTTTGGGAATCTAGGCTCTTGTACCAGAACTAGGAAGAGAGCTAGTCTTTGCACCATTCTCTCTGGTTTCAGTGTTTCTGTCTTGTCCACTTCAATTTCCTTATGAAGCTTATATCTTTGATCATTCGGTGAAATATGTTGGTATTAAGGTATATTCTGTGTTTGTTGGGGCTGCTGCCAGAATAGACTGACCACTGGACCCATACATATGTAAAAACTCTTACAATGGTCAAAGCTTTCACATTGTTCTGCTTATGTTATCTTATTCTCGTTGACCACATGCCTGTTCCCACAAGAAAGATGATTTTTCATGAATGTTCTCTTATGAGTGGGGCTTGGTATATCGAGTGAAGGACTACATCTCTCGTTTTCTTCCTTCCAATAATTTAATCCGTTCTTATACTGGTTGACCATCACTTTTTTAGTAAGAGTAATGCTTGAGATTAGCTCTTTAATGCTGTGTTTATCGGTTGTTTTTGTTAGATTTTTTGTTTATCTTTTTCCCCTGCAATCAACTCACTTGTGGATTATGTTCTTGAGTCGTGGTATGCATCAGATTTGTAACATAGTTGGACTTTTCATCAGAAACAGCTGGCTGCGTAGAAAAATGCGCACTGTTTTCATTTGTAACTGATACACACTGTGTTCAAATTTTGGCTGCTGTACTTTCTCTAATCAGTATCCAAGTACGCTCAAGTAAAAGTTTGTTGAACCCCTCAATAGTAGTAGAGCATCAATTGTGTCCTATCAAAGTGTAGTAGCTTGGCAATGGTTGTTTGCTGAATGATACATGTTGCTGTATTGGTTGGCATTATACATTGTTGTCGTACTGCTGTATTGTTGCCATTGATAGAATCATCTTGCATCAAAATGCATTGTTGGAGGCTAAGCTTGACCGTGCGATTTGTATTAGCAGGTTAGAATGAATGGTGAATTTTTGATTTACATGATTCGAGTTTTTTGGCACTACTTCTATCCTATGGCTTAGTTGAGTTAACTTTTGATGTCCTCTCGCATCTTGAGTTGTTCCAATGGAATTGGAATTTCAAAAGTTTTGCCATCTTCAGGTGTTGATCTATTCGTGGTACATTTAAATTAATCTTCAGGTTATTCTTAATCTGGTTGGATTGTTCCAGTGATCATTTTATGCATTTTGATGTGGCAAGAGTTCTTCTATGAGGCCATGTTGCTTTTTGAAGTAGAATGGCGTCACTGATAGGGTGCAGTTTTTTGTGACACTGCATTTTCTATTTCCAATCTTGTTAGTTACCGTCCTTTCTGTGTTTTTATTTGGCGTGCAAGGCAAGTTTTATGGAGAGCAGCAGCAACCTCAATCTGCCTCTGAGTGATACCTCAATCTGGTTGGGTTTGAAGCCATATTTACATGAAATAGATTCTTCAGGGAACATTTACTCCTGGACGTTGATGAGTGGCATCGAGGTGATCTAGTAGGTTATATGGGCGCAGATGTTTTCTGGTGACATATTTTATTGCTGTTGTAGCAGTACACTGACAAGTCCGGTAATCCAGGGGCTCTTGTATCAGTTCTTTCTTTGCCGGTGTATCAATGTTTCTGGTTTCTTTATTTTCAATGTTCCGTTTTCTTTTAAGAAGTTTTACACCCTTGATCTGTGTTACTGATGTTTGTTGCCACACATTTTGTGTATACTTAGGAGCTGCTGGCAAAGGACGGAGAAATCAATAGACCCATATTTTTGTAGCAATCATGGTCATTGTACAGTTAGTCTCTTCTACTTCTAGGGAACTTGCTTCAAACTGAAAAAATGGAAATAAAATACACTACAATAACTAATCCTAGTCTTGAATCGTCCATCCCTTTTTGATAGCCATCTCCTTCACCTTTAGTTCGTAAAACTGTTTTTGAATCGAGCTCATCTTGCTTGTATCGGCACAAGCTAATTGTATTTCCAATTCCTCCTCTTTAGCCTTTGCTTCTTCCTCTCTAGCCTTCGCCCAAAGTTGAGCACTCATGTAGCATTTCTCTTCAATTGTATCAAGTAGGCTAGCGGTGTCATGCGTGCTCGTGTTAGCCTCTCCCATGATACTTTTTCCCTTACGTTTAGTAGACTCGTTTTGCTCCGTCGGCCGAACCTCTTCAACTTCCTCTTTGTCATCACAATTCGCACCCGAAGATGTGTATGACCCATCTTCAAAAATCTTCGTCCTCTTTGTATCATTCTTTTGTATGTATTCATCGTTCCATTTTTGTTGATCTTTAAGACAGTACCAAACATGTCCGTAAGGAAATCTACTGTTGTACTTCGCTTCAAATAATTCTAGAGCCTTTGTCATAAGTCTAGCTTCATTAAACCCACTCTTTCCTTCAAACTTGGCATAACACCCTTTGAATTTATTGCAAAGAACATTGATTGTGTACCAATGTTGTTTACACTGATTGGGCTCCCTCTCAACTTGAGTTTTCTTGTCGCGATTTTCGTTGTAAAAGTCGGTGAATCGTTGCCAATAAGTTGACGCGGGTTGATTTATTCCCACAATTGGATCCTTGCTCACATTTAAATAAGCACTAACAAGAAGTTTATCATCCGCAACGGACCAAGTCTTCACGTTTCTTCGACTACCGGTTGAGAGATTCTTACGCCCTTTACGAACGATGGAGGTTGTGGCGGCAGTGGGGGTGGGAATGCAAGTATCAATGTGATTCGGAATTGGAGTTTGTGATTCGGAATCGGATCCGGCATTACTAGCGGGCATAGGCAGGTCTTGCGGAGATGCATTTGTGTTAGGAAAATTTGGATTTGGGATACTCCAATTTGGAAAAGGAAAATTCGGAATAGGCGAATTTGGCTTAGGAAATATTGGGCTTGAAGCATTTGGGTTTGGCATACTCCAATTTGGAAAAGGAAAATTCGGAATAGACGAATTTGGATTAGGAAAGATTGGGCTTGAAGCATTTGGGTTTGGGATACTCCAATTTGAAAAAGGAAAATTTGGAATAGGCGAATTTGGATTAGGGGTATTTGGTTTAACAATATTGGCAAACTGGGGATTTTGCATCATAAACTTCAACATCGAATTCCAATCAAAATTTTGATTTGGATCCATAAGTCAAATAAAGAGTAGAGATATTTTGAAAGGAGTAAAGAAGAAAAACAACAAAGAAAATTGAGGTGTAGAAAATAATGGGAAAAGAGTATTTATAGGGCTTTTGGCCCAGATGACCGTTGAGCTGAGCAACGGGAAGAAAAATAGCCGTTTGATCGGGCTCTCACACTCCCCAACACACACAAACACACCTACTGCTCTGCCTCTCTCTATTTTGTACTCTTTCACGCCTCTTCTGATCTCTCTCAAAAATTCACCATCCTTTGATCGACGAGGACTGGCAACAAGGTAGGAGGAAAAAGGATCGATCTCTCTCTCTCTCTCTCTCTCTCTGGTTCGGTTTTGATTTTGTCAGATGCTTTGAAAACGACCAGCTTTCTTCCTCGTTCTTCATCTTCTTCTGATTTGATTCTTCATCAATCTTCAAGAATCAGCTGTTGTCCTTGGCCCTAATATCCCAAATTCCCAGCTGAGATGAGGGACCAACTAATCGTGGTCTTATATAGGAGCAAGTCTGTTAGATTTTTTCATTGGATTTCCACTCTCTCTTGCGCAGGCAAAACTCACATATTTTCTTAAGAACCTAGCTGTAGTTTCCCCGTCTCGCACTGGCAAAACGTACCACATTTTCTTAAGAACCCAGCTGTTGTCTTAGAAAAACAGAGACCGGTGCCTCTCTTTTGCAAGAGGGAGGGAGATACATCACCATTCTACATTGTTGAGTACTTTGCGACTCCCTACTGTCAAAAACCAAGTCACCTTTTGGAGTGCGATGCGATTGTAGCTAGTTCTTAACGCTTGTTGATGGGAAGTCCGGAATATTTTGGTGCACACAATCTCATCTCTCAATGACTCGGGAATTTCTATACCCGGGAAGGCTGGCGTACCTATTCCCTAGAGCTTGAATTCTCCATAACCACCTTTAGACTTCGCGATGCTACGAAATGAAAGAATGGTGAAAATGCCAAAACTAGCTAGGTCGCCGTTCTCAGGGTACAAGTAGAATTACAACAGGACTGCGGAATATGCCAGGATTCTCGTCAAAGAGAAGGGCACCTTCCGGAAGTAAGCAACTCTTCAAAACAATCACTCTGGCTCAAGTCTCGCATAATTTAGCACCCACTGTCATGAATTGCCTGGCTGGTGGAGTGAGAATGACAAAAATGAAGACTAATTATCATGCGTGCATCTCACTGTCCATCATGTTCTAGAGTAACCACAACATGCTTCCCCAAGGTGGGATACACACACGGGCGTGGTGCGCACGTGCACAGATACACAATCAAAAACAATACCACACTGCAAATTATGATGCTGCTTTGCCCTTGCCAGCAAAAACACTCTAGTTTGACTGGTAGACTTCCAAGGCTACCCAAACGTTCTAATAACACTGCTTGTATTAATAACTATCAAGTTTGAAGGTGTTGACCATAGATATCAGTATAGCAGGGCAATTCATTTCATCCTGAACGAGGAACTTTGCAGTTTTGGCCTACAGAGGTCATGGATATGACCAAGTGAGTATGCAAAGAGGCAGAAATATCTCACTTCCTCTCCAAATCACAGTCCCTCATAGTCCCCGCACCCCCAAGGAAACAATAGAGGCACTGTAAGCTAGAAACTTCATATCCAAGTCCCATCATGTTCTTGTCAGAATACTCCTTGTGTTCAAACCAGACCATTATAAGCCATACTACATGGAAAGCAAATTACACTCCGCGAGAGTCCATTGACACCATACTGAAGCAACATGTGCTCTATGAATTAGAACGTCCGTTTTGGAATGCTGGTATTGTTGAATATGAGCCACGCAAACACAGTAATTCAAAGCCACATAATACTAACAGGCAATAACGTTTTGATACAAGTATAAACACTAGCAATATTGAGCTCAACTATTCAAGCTCACAAGATATCAAGGATATTTTACTAGAATTTTGCCTCCACTACAAGAAGTTAACCACATACAAATTTCTATGTCTGATTACAGTTGGAAAGGAATTCCAAGAGGAAAGCTCTTATGTAGAAAGTATACAAAGTGGCTACCTAGAATACAATTCATGCAACTACACATACTAAAAGTACTTACAGCAGAAGCTGAAACTGAGATCTCGATCATGGAACTACAGTACAGTGCATGAGTTGCTAACATCTACACAAGCAGAGGGAAATTATTTCCCTTGAATTATGATAGCCACTAGGAGGTTGGGAGGCAATCTTTCTATCATACTCCACTAATCTTTAACTGAGCATTTGCAGTTCTTTTGAAGGTCCGATAGTTCCTGTCCATATTAGGTTAACACATGGAGTGAAAGCATTCCTTCTATGATAGTAAGAGAACAGAACAACTAATGTCCTTCTTACATCTGCTGAAGGAAGAATATTGCAGGCGAAATTGTGGAATCTTAAATATACATGGGGATGAGAAATTGTATCACTATAAGTAAATAACAAGAAAACATAAGTGAGGATAACACAGATATACCTGAATTTGTTTTTGTAGAAATTTGACATACTCAACTGCCTCTTCTAGCATATCTGCTGTATTAGTTTGCTGCATACCACATCAAAATCATGTACGTAGTGCCTTGAACTTTTGTTATGCATAAGTCTAAAATTAAAAGAACTTCAACCTTAGTAACACACAAAAGACGGGATATCAAGGGAAAAGAATCTAGCATTTGGGCATCACGCATGCCTCAAGGGAAATCTTTGAATGCCTAGAGTATATTCTGAAACTAATTATATGCAATGTTTTCACAAATAAAAGAAGTTATCTTACCCCCTTCCTCCCCCCCCCCCAACC
>JAOWAN010044995.1:0-14626 GCA_028566635.1 Lobelia cardinalis | reverse complement strand
TAGGAATAGGAAGAGGTGTAAGTGGTGCAACTCCATCTAGTGGCAGAGATTCCGCGAGTAACAAGCAACCTCAAAATTGGGATAACACTTCGCTCGCTGGTCTTTGTTTTAACAATGAACTATTTTAGTTTAAAAAAAAAACTTGATTAATATCTGCCCATTATCTATCCTATTTTCTTGTTTTCCTTTGTAGGTATAGGAAGATGTGTAAGTGGTGCAACTCCATCCAGTGGCAGAGGTTCCGCGAGTAACAAGTTGATTATGCAGATAAGGTTCAAAACTCATCAACTTCACTCACCAATCTAAGTAGGTATTCGCGTCTGACTTATTGCTTGTATATACAAGATAATTTAATAAAGTCATTCAATCAAACACAGCAAGAAAACGGGAGCAATCTCAGGCACGAACATTGAACTGGTCCAACGTCTGCAAATGGCTTGGTATTTAGGAATTGCGACTGCGTCATGTCCAAATACGTATAAATAAATACTATTCACACACACCTATACACCCTACATCCAAACAATCAGTTGCTGTTTACACCGCCAACTAAAACTGTAACTTATGTTACTGAGGTAACAACCACTGCAACTCATCCATGACATGATAACGGCTTATGATTTTTAAAATAGGATATGTTCTTCAGCTTTCTTGAAATCCTAAATTCCTCAGAAATTTGAAATTTTGATCCCACAGAATTTTCCGCAGCATGAACAGGGGACTGGAAGGTTTAGGGAATCAAATTTTCCCTATCTATTAATTTTAGTCATAGAGGTATTCTCATGCGTGATTGCCAGTAGAATCTAACTATACCCTATGCATGCTCGCTGCTGAATTATCACCCTACCAAGTGCAAACGTTGACTATGGTCTAGACTCTAGATCGATGATAAAGAGAACTTTAGATGAGTTTGGAGTGGCTTGAGACAAAATAAAACGAGACTTAATTTTTTTTACGGGAGTTAACCATAAAAAGAGTGGAATCCTCCAAAATTGAGTGCGTATCACTAAAGTTTTCCAGTCAATTATCTGAGGATAAACCTCTTAATTGAATAAGACTGAAGGTAGATGACTGTTAAGATTGTAAAGATTTATCAGGCAAGATCATGAAGAGAATCAACAAGCAATACAGAAATTACCAAACATAATTTGAGAAGTTGGATCATAAAAAAGTACTGCTGTCTGTTATCTAAAGCAAACACGGAGAATACAGAACACATGTTCATCAAATGTCCACATAGAACAACCAAATGGATGAGCACGCTCCATGGAAGAGCAACGAAATGTTCTGCTGAGATACAACAATGTCTTGAAAAAATACTATCAAGGAGATACTCATATAAAGCCAGAGTTGACAAAGTAATTCAAGCAGCAGCTGCCAATAATGTGCGGAAAGAAAGAAATCAAAGGACATTTCAGCAAATCAGTAGAGCAATATGGATCGTCACAGCTAATGAATGAAGCTTATCTCGACTTATTTCCAAAGCATTAGAGGAATGCTAAATTCTCAGAATTGATACATATTTCTTAGGTCATACAAATACGATACAATATCACACACAAACAGAGAGAGAACTCATTTCAAACTAAAAATTGAACTCTGTGGAATCAAAAATGAACGAAGAGAATACCTAAGGCCATTACAATGTCTTCGATCGTGAATTTCTCTTCCTCCGGCGTCGTCTCCGACGCATGACACGTCACCATCTGCGCCATCCTCTCCTCTCTCTCTCTATCTCTTCTCAACACTCTCTCCCTCTAAAAGTCCCCAAAATGTATACGTCGGGTACAGGGGGTTGTTTTACTTTCAACAGCCTGACGAGTTTGAGAATTTACAGTGTGGTCCTTATACTTTTATTAAAGGAGTTTCTGCACTGAATTTAACCAACTGAACTCATATGATCCTATCCTACAACCTAGAAAAGAAACACTATTACTCTATTATATATCATAGCACTAATCTCATGAAAATTATTTTATACGTCCACGTGTATAGAGATTTATACGCCTTTTAGAGCGTGCATTATACTCAAAGGATTAAGAGTTATAAAAATTTCAGTTTTGGACCTTATCTGCATAATCAACTTATTCTATTATTCTCTTTCCAATTAGTGTAAGCACTACATATATGTTCCTTAATACCACATTAAGCCGTTCGGTTGCTGTCCGGAATCTATTTTTTTAATTCCTGATTTTCTAATTAAGGTGTAAAAAAGTGTACCTCAAGTGGATAGAGATGGAATGCCATTACATTAGGCCTAACCAGTGCGTCTCATGGTGCTTCTGGCTAGGGGAAGCTGAATTCCTTAACTTTTATAATTGAGGCAATTTGGGAGTAGAATAACTCACTAAAAAATGTATTACTCCCATCCGTCCCAAAATGAATGTCAAATTTTGACTAGGAGGTCAACTTAATTCACTATTGACCTAACATTTATAAAAGAATTACATGTAACAAATATATAAAAAATGTTTCTGATAAATTACTTATTATTCTTACAATGACTAAAATATTAGAATCCATAACATGATAAATATCTTTTAAAAATTGATTTAATAAAGTTTTGCATCGACGTTGCAACCAGAATAAATTGACTCTCATTTTAGAACGGATGGGGTATAATATAACGACATAGCAAAGAAGGCTTTGGGTGCGTGAAGGTCCTAGGATCTTATTGTGAATTTGGATGTGCTCGATAATCTCATCTGAAAATGTGCTTGCTAGGTTCTAGTGAACCTCTTGCACTTAATTTATTTCTCTTTCATTGTGAGAGAGAGCTAGTAAGAGGGGTAGGGTTTACCTTTTATAATTTTAAATTGATTTTACTTATAATTTGAAACTTTAGGGTACTGACATTCAGATTTCATGTGTTAAATTTTGATAAAAGTGGATGGAGAATCTTTGTAATGAATATCATTTAAGAAAATCCTATATTTCAATTTAAATCAATGCTAATGAATGATTGCTTAAATGATTAAAACAATATAAGGGATTGATTTGGTTAGTGATGTTGTGTTACCTTGGTTAACGAGTCTTATCTAGATTTCATTTCATTTTGAGAAAAAGAAAATGATGACGGATGAAAGTGGATAATTCATCAAGGAACTATAGGCAGAAAGCTCTGCTATACTCATTTTGGAAATAAATCTTTTTCCCTTCACGTGCCAATTATGTTTGTGTCATCATGCAATTATGAACAATATTTATTTCACTTGTCCTAACTTAGGACTGCTGTTAGGCTCGACTATATCCAGGGCCTGGCTTACACATGTTACGGTTGATTTCCCTTATTGGGCATTACTTGAGGTTGATGGGCTTCTGTGGCCCATGTTCTTATTAGGGCAACAACTTGAATTAACCTGCCATCATTTCTTTTACCATCTCATATAGACTGCGCAGCCTACCCTTCTTACTTCTGTGTGCTGTCGAGCTATTCGCCTCCCAAGTTTATTGTCAGCGGGTCCCTTGATTGAATTGACTGACAGCCAGCATGGATGGAGACAAGGTATTGGCTTCTGGATTTCATTTTTCAGTTGAATAGTAGTCACCGTTAATGTGAGTTCATAGAGCTCTAACTGATTGCTTTTTATTCTCCAGGTGAAACTTACGAAGGCTTGCCAAAAATTTTCTGAGGATCCAGGCAATGCCAATGGTCCTTGCTTTAAAGGTTGGTTCACTCTCTTTGTAGTTCATTAATTGAGGGGGGAAATTTTCAGCGGTGAAATCACGTGATGGCTGATTAGAGACTGTTGCTTGTTGCATACATACTCGATTTTACTGTTTATGCTATTTCAAATAGTTTCTGCTAATTGGTTTTGTTAAAATGATTAAGGCTCAGCACAAGCAAGACATACATAGAAAGTTAGATGTTCATGATTATTATCTCAATTGTTGACAATTGTTATGGAAAGAGATGGATTGCATCAAAAAGTTGACTCAGGGTGACATGCTTCCTACCATTAAGAAATATATCTCTTGTATTCGTGGTAAGGTAGCCTGATTGTAAAATGAAGTTAGGTATAAGTATGTTATCCTTGTTCAACTGAATGGGAAGGATACTTAAGCAGCTATTTATGCTATTCGACAATCGAGATCAATTTGAATAATCTCTTAGCTGTATTTTATATTTTGGATTTGCAACAACTGCTCCATGGTACTTGTTAAGGGTGTATTTATAGAAGGATTCTTAGGTCCTAAATAGTGGCTGGCTGTTTGAGGGTTAGACTACTAGATGCCTTAAAATTGTCCAATGTACACCTAGTAGCTTAGTGTACCATATCTCTAAGCAATGTTATCACATTTCTTGAGAAAGTAATAGATCATTTAAAACAATAACTCTTTCATCATTATCGTTTCTTTCATGATGGTTTGTATAATCTTTGTATATGTGATGGCTTTATTTGATTCTGCAGTGGTCATTACCAAATCCAGGTTACTGTTTCTTGTGCTACTAATCTGTACGTTGTTTCTCTTTCTCTAAAGTAGTCTATTGATTACCTGCAGAGATTGGTGGTGTGACAGGGCAGCTCCCTGAGCGAAATACTCAAAGTTCAGAATGTGCTGAAAATTTACCCTCATGTCAGGTAAATGAATCTCCTTTTGGTGGTTTATTGTACGACATCCTTCATTTCCTGTTGTTGATTAGTTGCTAACTGCTCTCTGTTGTTGCAGATACACGGGGAAATAAATCCCTTTAGCCAGGTGGTGAGTAACCGTTGGGCAATGATAAAAGAGTACTTCACCAGCTCCTTGCACTTTAAATTTAACTTAATATTTTACTTGGTCATCTTTCGGCTTTTCCTCGGGATACTAATATGATATGTTTGTCATGTTGAGTCATCGTGTGCCGTCACAATTTAATTTTCTTACGTCTAGTCCCCCATTAAGGCCAATAAAGGACCTATCATTACATTTAGTTAGCAGGTAGCCTTAAACCGAGTGTTTTTTTTTTTTTTTTTAATACTTCTTATTTAAATGAGAATTGTTAGTGGTTCCCCACCTACTCTCAACGTAACTTGAACCCGTGACCTATTGGAAATAAGTGAGGCGTCTTACCACTAGACTGCACCTTACTTGAAGTTTGTTTTTCATTTTGTGTACTAACATGCTTACACATCCCGGAAATCTTACAACTTTCAAATTAACCAATGAGAGATCGACGAATAAGATACACATACCGGACCCGCTTCATCTTAAATCATTCTCTGATTGATACATGGTTGAAAATTTTGGTGAGATACATTTAGTTGTATGTTTAATATTATTCTTTCATTTACATCTTTCTCTATGAAGCTCCTCTCTATGCTACTTCTTTTAGAAGCATTAAAATTTGTAAACTTTGGTGAGTTGGGGATTAAGATAATGTTAATAAATAAAAAGAGTTTGAGTGCTGACTTTACCTTGAAATTAACTCTCCTTTTATGTGGAAGATGTGGTGAAGTATAAAATAAACCGCTGACCATGCTATTGCATGTTATCATTTGTTTCCTGAGTCCCTTAACTTATAAAGTAAGAAACTTGCCTTTTGTTTGCATTGTTGAACCAGATGACCACTGTAAACAATTGCGTGCCAACGCCAATAACCTCATTTTACAATTGTTGATACCCCTTCCAATTATAATATTGACCTACTAAACCAAAATGTGGACACAATGTATTTACTTATTATCATGTTGCTGACACCTGCATTTCTGCTCTAGCATAAATAACTTTATTAGTAATCTGTCTACTAATAGGTTTTTATGCTCCTTACTTTAATCTTGTGAAAGTCTGTAATGTTTATACGTTAGCTATGTTTAAGATGCTAGATAAACCAACTGGATCTTAGAAAGAGGTATCTCGGCCTTTGATATGGTGGAAGTCTTGTAATCCATGCTGATGCAAGTTAAATATTGGTGCAGGCTGAATGGCTCAAAGACGCTGAAGAGGAAGCTGCCTCTTGGGCTGAAATTGACGATAGACGAGAAGCTGATACGAGAAATAGAAGAGAGGCTCGCTAAGAGCCGCCGCATATTGTCACCGAAGAGTAACCAGTGATCCTTGTTTAGGATGGACTGAGGATCTCGAAGAATCTCGTGGCTCTTCGCCACCAATGTGAGATATTTTGATGATAAACTGGCATGTGAGCTCTTTGTTTGGCCTCATATTGAAGTGGAGATGTGTGTTGTCTCCGTTCCTTTGTTGTCACTAGGTCTTTGTCGTTCTATATTTAGCTTGGTTGATTGGATTCAGAACTATTTATCTGTGGAAACCCCGAGTGGGGTATGCAGTTTCTCTCAGACTGTTTGATTGATATTTTTTTTGAAAAATAAAATAAAAAATTAATGTTTACTTTCGATGGTTTAAGCATTCATAGCTCTTGGTTGCTGTTTCAAGCCTCTTTACAAGCATACAAGCTGAAATGAGTAATGCCGATGACTGAACGAGGTTTTACATGATGCATATAGAATGGAGAACCTGGAACTCTGCAAAATGGTTGGTGTTCATGAAGGACTATTTTTCACTCAATTTAGTTCCATTCATGACTCAATCTAGCTCTGTACTTGTAGTTCTTGGTACACTCATCTGGTGTCAACTTGTTCCAGATGATAATCCGGCAAGAGATTTTAACTTTTCATAGGGGTAATATATTTTCATTTTAGACTATCCGATGACAAATAAAATTTGTTAAAACTATTGACTTAGATTGATTTAGTGCTTGTAGAGGAATCGAAATTTTCTGTTCCAAATGGTGTCTCTTTTCCTGTCATATATAGCTTTTAAAAACATGACATGTATCCCAAAATATATAATTTAAAATAAATATGAAAATTAGATTAGAATATCAATATCAATCATATATGATATAAATCAATTGAGTTTAATGTAATAGGATACTTGGAGGTGCTTGTGTAATTCAATGAAATATACCATTGGAATTTGGGTGGATCAAAATTAATCATACTCCCTCCCAATACAAAAATTACACTTTAATCCCATTCGGTTAAAAATAAAATAAAAGAAAAGAACAAGACATGTATAATTGCATTTATGAAAGTTCAGGGACTTAAACGTCCGAGAAATCTGTTTTTCCTCTTAACTTTGTTTCAGAAATGAGGAGCAAAGAAAATGGAATTACCAGAAAATCTGACAATCTCAATATGCAAACATGCATATGACTTCTATGACAGATTGGATATACCCTTTGCTTTGCTCTCTTTCACCATGGTCTTAACAAAAGAGTTCTCCGAGGACCCGCACCTAGAAATTTACACATTACAATAAATCTTTTTTTTTCCAAAAACAAAATATATAAATAAACAATGAATGAAGAAATAAATCTTTGAAGGCCAAGAACATTGTCAGATATTCCCCACTGGACTTTCTCCAGAGTCTAGACAAATATGTTGGCTCACACGAGAGAATTTCTCAAACAGCTTATGCTGATCTGAACTCTCAACATATGAACCCCAAGCTATTTGACCATTCCAAACCAATCCACTCTCCCAGACTGAATATCAATCAATGACAATCGTCAACTAAACACAGGTTAGATTTAAAACACTTACCAAGGGTCCGCTTGCCACATAACGGAAACCGATGGACTCATCCGTACTCTTTCCAGAAGGCAAATTTCTCAGGTGCGACGTACTCTTACAGTAAGATGTAACAGAGTCGGCTGCAAGGAAAACACATTCAGCAAAGAAGCCTTGAGACACCTGAGAACTACTTAACTACTGGATAAACTTAAGTGAATTTTATAAAGGGAGGTTTACTATATTGTACAGAGCAACCTCATCGAACCGCTTTGGCCCCCCAAAAAAAGGAGAAATAGGGGAGTCAAGAGAAAGAGAAAACAAGTTTCATCCAAGGTATCCCTTCAACTTATAGAGCTAGACAGCTGTTTACAACAGCATTCAGGGTCAATGAAGAGGTAAAAGTTTGTCCAAGTGTCAAAATATCAACTCCAATAGCCCTCAAGTCAAGCCATGGCTTCCTTCAGCTCGTCATCAGGTTCTCCAAGTCCCAGCATTATAGAGGATTTCGTTAACATCCTCTCCTTACTGACCTTTGCATGTCTAAGAACTGATAAGCTCTGCTCCTACCTAAATAAACCAAAGTACGATTTTTTAACAAACACACATGATAAACATGATTCCTGTATACATAATCTAACTTATCTAACAATGAAAAATGCCTTAATTTTCTATATATCAATGTACAATTTTACGACTGCTAAAAAGAAAACACATTAAGGTGCTTCAAAACCTTCATTACGAAAGAATCATACATCCTTTTAGCACTCCGGTTCTCTCAATGAGTGTCAATTTTCTAATGAAGCCACTCATTGTGTTTTGTTGCCCACTTGCAATGCTATGTGTGCCAGAAGGGTGACAATATACGTGTTCCATTAATATTGCTCATCCATCCACTTCCTAAATTTCCACAAAAGCTCAACATTGACATTCACTTCGGGACGGAGGGAGAGATAACTTTCATGAACTAAAAGTTATCATGGTTACTCAAACAGAATCCATATGGATATTCAGTAAAGAACGGAACGACATTGATATATAGCACAAAAAATCTAGCATTCCTGAGTAGATGAGGATTAGCTAACCTCTATAAAAAGTCGAAGTAACTATAGTTATTGCAGCTGAAAGGCGCACTGAAGCTTTGAGACCTCTGGAGCCTTAGGAGCGAGGCGCATAGTTTAAAACTAATGGAATTCGGTGACAGAAGCATATTTTAGGATATTTGGACAGTGTTATGGAAATATAAGGGCCTTTCCCAAATTAGAAAACATTTTATTAGGATATAATTACTGGCCAATTACCGATGTATTGTTTGCAACTTTGAATAGTACGTGCATTAGAAACAAAGCTTGCTGAATGGGCAATAAGGTACTTTCAAAACAAGCAAGGCGAGGCTCAAGAGTGAGCTTCATGTGGGCCTTGTGGTGTAGGGCCATAGGCGCGCTTTTAACAGCTATTGAAGTAACAATCATATAACAGTTACAAACCTTAAGCATGTTTGATACTTTTTTGCAAGAGACAGACATATGATAGATCCCTTAAACAAGACATCTTTTCTATACATCCACAAGATGTAGAGAAGCTATGAAGGAACCTTATGACCTATCATTAGAAAAATAAGATATTTTTGAGTTAAACAATGTGATCTAGGAATTCATCAGAGTTTTGAAGCATACTGCAATCAAGCAACTAGAGAATATGAAAGAGTAGAGAGAAGAAATCAATAAGAGTAGGAAGAAGAAGCAAGAGAGAGAGAGAGAGAGAGAGAGAGAGAGAGAGAGAGAGAGAAGGAGAAGCAGAAGCAGACAGGAGGAAAATAGTACGTTGTATTATTCAGAAATGCTAAAGGTATTTATACTTGCACTAATCCTACACTAATAAGGATCTCAGGCCCAAGGCCCGTACTATAACACTCCCCATCAAGCTGGAGCATAGATGTTCATCATGCCTAGCTTGTTACAAAATGAACAGAATCTAATAACACATACAACAAGAAATTTAGTAAGTGGGGTTCACATAAATCACACCAACTTAAAGAAAGAATTTGACTGACTCTTACCCAGCCCTGGGATCTCTTACGATTCGTTGGAGTCACTCACTGTCTCAATGTTATGAGCAAAAACATCCAACCCTGAATTACTAACATTGATACAACTTCTAAGTCACCCCAAAAGTCAAAAGTCAAGCACTCGAACATAATATCAGGCTTAAGTTTCTGCGCAGATGGTTGAAATGAATATATTAGTTTCTTGTTTGAAGTCTAGTATCTTAAAGATTACAAGCAGAATCCCCTTGACCAGAAAACACTTGTACCTTCATAGCTTTGACTTTTTCAGCAAAATGGCCACTCCCACCATCTGGTATATCATCTCGATCCACACTTGTTAGAACAATATAATCCACACTGCATTGTCACCAACCAATAATTATTGTTGGTTAGAACAAAGAATTCACCAAAAGCTAGTTACTAATTTTATTTCATACAAGTTCTCAAAGGATGAGATTCTTAATTGCATTACGCATTTCCTAAAAAAGTTGAAGCAGTTAAAAGTATCTTTCAATATGTGGTCAACCAAAAAGGATGAGGAGACCATGCATTATGCAACAGCAAAAATATTGGAATATGATACACATCAATATAACAAGTTCAATCATTCATCTCATCGATTCCTTTGATGGTGCGTTTGGATGGGTAGTTTTTCGATTTGGTTTTTGAGTTTTTGTAATGATGAAAGTAAAAAGTAAGAGAGAGATAGATAGAAAACTTGTGGGACCAATGAGAGAGAAAAAACAAAAAACAAAAAACTTGGGTGAAAAACACCCAAGTGAACACTTTTTGAAGGAGACTGGAATCCTGATGTCAATAAATTGGTATAGCCTTCCAATGTTTTCTTTTTCAAAATTAAACATGAATAGTAAGTCTGAATCACATGGCCAACATATAAGACTGAAATGAAAAGACACTATATAGAGTAAAATAGGTACTGATCATGATATTAATAATCTGCTTGCTGAAAAACTTCGATAAAACTATTCTACATGGAATCTGTCCATCTGCTCATCCGTCCATCCATCTATCCATCCACATTTAGCGGAAACTGTGCCACCTGTTTAATTCTACGGAGGCGAGTTTCCTCCCCATGGAGAATCAAAAATAAATGATGTATTTTCTTCTCTTCCATAAAAATTTCTGCATGGGTTCCATTACTCGAATATAGAGAAAAAAATAAATAGATGGCAGACCAGGAATCGATCTAAAAATACAATGCTGAGCATAAATAAAGAGCTCCACACTCGAAATGCAATGCAGTACTCCAGTCCCTAACTAGATCAGCTAAAACAAGTCTCAAAAAGCGTACTCTTACTTATATAAATAATCAGCCTACCCATACTCATATCCTGAACCAAACCACCCATTGTCCACGTAAGACAGGAAATATCATCCCCTAGTTCTAAGGTGTACGTTCATTAATTCTTACCTGTATATATCACTGTAACCTAACTTGCTTGGAAACCACAAACAAAGTAGCTCCACCTATGCATGGGCTGTAATATGGCAAAGAATGTTTTTCTTATCTAGCATAAACTGAGGTGCAAGTATAACTCATCAGGAGCTACAGGAAAATATTAACATAGGGTACTTCCTATTGTAACCTTTTTCTTAAGTGCCTTCTGTGGACTAGTTCGAATAGAATAAGGATTACAAGTACTCCTAAATCCTAATGGTTTGTGAAGAACTGAATACTGAAATGCGAAAATCAAGCTTTTATGCCATTTGCTCTGTACTCCTTCAGCTGACCTTGGTGGGCATTTCTTCCTTCTCCTCTTTGTTCGCACTTGAAGGATTGGATTTTGTATACTTCTTTGCCAGTTGGTTCCATGGTTGCAAATGGAGCCTAGTTGTCAATCTTTGGGATGTTAGCACTTCTATAGTTCTCAGCCACCAAAGCGATTCCATATTCAGTTGAGAAACCCTGCAAAAGAATGCTGAAGGATGCTGCAATATCTGGTTATAATCTTTCTTTGCAGCTCCAAACAATTCCACTCACCATTGTTTAGCATCCTCAACCTGCTGCGCCCATGTTCTTGTCACACTTCTCTTTGTACGTTTCTCTGCCACCAAATCAATGCTACGTTCAGCAAAGAATGAACAAGAAACAGTCATCATTGCACCGAAAAGGGAAAAGGCAATAACATCTATGGGATAGATTTTGATTTTCATGGTTGCTCTATGAGTGTTGGTGAAGAGTGCTTTTCGCGTGGTTGCTAGTGAGATTGGTAAGCGCATACCTTTAATTCGTAATCTTTGTTATTTTTCGGTCTGATGGACTTCTCGTCTGTCACTTTGTACTTCCTATCCTTTTAATCAGACGCATCGTTTTTCTGATTAAAGAAGAAAAAATTACAAGCGTACATATCCCAAATCATTAATCAAGTGTTCATAATTCTCATAATTTTGGGAGGTGAAATTCAAATTTTAAAATAGTTACAAAATGCTAGGCAAACACTCTGCACTAAAACCCCAAGCCACATAAATAATCTTTAAAAGGTAAGACAGTTATGAAATGTTTTTGTCCTCTCATTATGGTCACTGAGCTCATCCAACCACAAGTTCTCTCTCACCTGGACGTTAGGACACTCTTAAATCTCCTTAGGGCTAAAACTATCTGCCTTAATAACGTAAACGGACCAGCTCCAAGGAGTCACTGCATGATACATGCTCAGTAGGGGGATGAAGCAAGTCATATCAAAATACTGATCATTGTGACACATGCCCAGCATCCAGCCAAATCCACCCAACCATTTTTCACAGAAATTGGGCAACTTATGCACTTTTGAATGGAATTGTCAACCCACTCTATCGAAAGATATTTGCCATCATCGCACAGACCTAACCTCTTCTCGCATCAGCTAAGATATAGGATAAGGCCAGCATAGTCAATTTTCTACATTTCCTCTTTCTTGAGTTTTCATTAGGTCATTCTTTTACTGAATTCTGATCAACACTCTTAAATGGCCCCCCAAAACTAAAAAATTATCAATGCTGCAGTTGGCATCACGAACTTTCGGCTCTAGGAATTAAAATAGGGAAAACATCATCTTACTACTTACATGATTGAAGGTTATTTATGTACAAAGCTAAGCTCTTTTCTATATATATATATATATGTGTGTGTGTGTGTTAATAAGACATACCCCCAACTAGCAATGGCATCCACTGTGTTCTGTGGTTCCATAAGAACCGGTGGGGCAGGGTTTCTGCTGGTTTTTACAGCATAAAATTTGCAGCAACGGATGCAAATATCACCAAGAAGCACAATGGTTGCAGTTGCAAAACCATCTCCGCCTCCATTCCAACACTGTCCAGAACACAGAGAAAAAATCATCATCAGTGCGTAAGACAAAAGTATCGAAAGTTTCAGATTCACATCAAGTGTACAGAACTAACAGTACAAATTAATATGTATCCAGTGAGCTAACATGAATATCATTCATTTACGGACTGAAGGTTCAATCATTATCTTCCTTGTGCAGAGCTGGTGAAATTTATTTGATAAATTCTGGTGACTCGATCTACTTGTATTGAAAGACAAAGATTGTGTAGAACCGCAGCTATACCGCATGGCCTCACAAAAAAGAGAACTGTGAAATTAAACCAGAATTTAGGTAAGGCTTTACTACTAGTTCCCCAACTCATGCGGAAAGACCACTTCAATTCTTTTCAGGCTCTTTTTTTGAAGAAAAAGCTCAGAAGTGGCCATCCGTAGCAATGTCTTTGATAACCAAATCCTCACTCGTAGCTTACTGCTGAAAGACCCTTCTGCTCCTCTGTGATGTTACAAACTAAATTGCTGCCTCGCTTGGAAGTTTCTTTTCTCGATTTAGACAATGAAAAAACCTCTATTTCTTGCCATTTACCTGTCGCATCAATGCACTTATGGGTGATCTCCTCGCATATGGATTTAGAATAGCTACAATAAAATAATAGATGCTCTGCTTTTGTTACACAATAGCTTTAAAGAGCATATTTATCAGCTTGAGCTACCTTCTGTAATAGCTTAATTTTTGCGTGCAAAAGCATGTTTTGGAACATAAACAAGGACGTGCTTCTTTCTGATTTCTTGACAAGCTGAGTGTATATGAAATTCTTGTTTTAGATCTGCCCTTTCAACCAGATCTGCTGGATGTATGTTATATCTCTCCCCCCCCCCCCTTCCCCACTTTGAACCTCCTCTCTCATAGCATAAACAATTGGACCACAAGTAGGTGTTTTGACTTGAGGGGGTAGAATGAACTTCCAATCACTCCATTTTTTTTCAGTTAATGCATTTGCTCATACAAATATGCTTTGCTAAGTAATAGATTAACTTTTCATTGTAAATATTGATTCATATCAACTACGTCTGACTTACTTGGGGCACACCATAGTTATTGAAGGCGTAATGCGTGACGCAAGCGAGAGGTACTTTTCAGAGGCAAGAGGCGGGCGACCAAAGGTCGACGACAATATTTTACTTGGGGGGGGGGGGGGGTAAATATTACAAATTTTAAAAAATAAACAAAAAAAAAATAAAATTAACAAAATTTATGGGGAAAAAAAATTAACAAAAACCAAATAACTACGTCCTTGGTGGTTCACAAGACTAAGGAAACGAGGGGCAAATTGTAACGCCCCAATAATTCCAACTTAATAATTAATGTAAAATTTTCAAAATGCCCATACATTAAATCAAATAAAGTCTCAACTGATCAAATCTCTAACGATAGACTATTACAATTATAACGATCATAACATAACGTTCCTATCTTGAACATCTAAAGATAATAGGAAAAGCTCCAATTATTCCCTTCGGCATCACATATCTACTTTCGGTCTCCACCTTGAGCTAACTAGTCAATTCACTTATTTCCTGAAAAACAAGGTTATGAAAGGGTGAGCGAACAATGCTCAGTAAGTTCATATACGCGCCCCTCCGATTACTAAGGAAGGGTGACGCTTGAACGAAAATAAGATTTCACAAGGATATCAAAAATAATCAGTTTTCTAAAGTTCAAGATGTGCTATCAACATAGCTCTCAGAATAATCTTTTCAAATGTCACAATAATGAGA
>JAOWAN010044967.1:0-14630 GCA_028566635.1 Lobelia cardinalis | reverse complement strand
GACATCTCCCTGACTACACACCACGCCTCTTACTGTTGAGCATTGACATATGGGGCAGGAAATAGGCTGTAGGCTGAAAGTGAGTTAAAGGATGAGGTAAGGTGTAGGTGAGGTGTATAAAGTAGGGAATATAGTAGGGGTAGTGTAAAAATAGTAGGTATGAGAAAAATTAAACAAGAATCATGTTTTCATAAGTCATTCAACAGAACACGATTTTGTGATTTAAGCAATCAGAAATCATGAAAACCTATCACAAGAACAGAACCTTAGTCTTTTTGTATGACTTCGTTAGTTGAAATTGACGGTCGGACGACATACATTACACGGGGCGGCAAAACCTTACGAAAAATCATATGAGGGGGCCTCCCTGAAATGCGATATACATAGGGGGGATTTTCCTCATTAACCCTAAAATAAAAAACTCTTTTGTCTGTTGTACCACTTTTAGTTGCGAGAATGTCTGCAGAATGGAACGGCTTTAGTAACCAATTGTTATTTTGGGATGTCTCAGAATGAATACGGATGCATTTTCCCAATCCAAAGAGATGGGACAAAGGGCCAAGTTGATTTCAGTTGAGCTGAATTTTCTTTGTGACCGTTTCATACAAGTTGTATGTTATCCGTGTATTCTACCATTCTGTGCTACTGCTAGAATATGGAAGTTGGAGTACAGTTCAAGACAATGGACACCCTCATTGTTAACCTTCTAAGGGACTTGACTTGATCAGAGCTATGAGATTGTTAGAGCCAATTCCTTTCAATGACCAAGGGTATATAATTAACAACCATCATGTATTTTTTCTTTCGGTGAAGCTGGCAGTAGCATTAGCTGGTTGGCTACTGTATAAGTTATGATGATTTCCATGGCAAAGATCCTTTTAGATCTCATTTCAATCAAATAGGTCTACCCGTATTCTCAGTGAGGTCAGCAGTGGCGTACTGATGATCTTGGACAGCAATCCAGAGCCTTCCCCCTCCCCCCTCCTCCCAAAAAATAAAATAGCATCCCAATGGCGATGCACTCATTAAGCATTTGTACTTCTCATGAAGCCAAGTGAATGCTTCCGGTGTAGTACCCTGCTCATTGTACTATTGAAGTTGTATCTTTTCAGTGTTTCTTATGGGGCACTCTAGAAATGCTGTTGTCATTCAATTGAAATTGCTGCTAGCTGGATTTATCCCTCCAGATGGTATTATAGGAAGGTCACCATTGGCTCGATTATTTGTCTTTGTAGCTTTTCCGATAATCATCCTGTGTTCCTTTTCTTGCTAGGGGATGTTCATCCATACTTGTTTAGCTTGCCTTCATGGCAAGTTCATCATGTCTTGTATTGGATGTCCCCTACACCGGTGATATTACCCTCTGCCGAATCCAGACCTAGGTCATAAGGGTGATTGCTCACAGTACTTAGATGAACTCTAGTAAAGTTGTGTAATATGGGCGGAAATGCAAAAAGTAGCCTGTGTGGTTAATGGCCAACATTGGTTATATCACTTATTTTATTTATGATGCACCTAAGCCATTGACATGTAGTCATCTATGTTACCCAGACCCTTCTGTTTTGGCCATATACCCGCGTCGACACGACACGATCCGGGTGCCGACACATGATGTGTCCGATTCGGCGATGAAAGGCGGGTACGGCGGCTAGGGCAGCGCAAGGGAGAGAGAGCGACGCACGAAAAGAGGGGAGAGATTAGTAAGAGACGTGAGAGACGAGAAGCTTACCGGAGATGGAGGCGGCGCTGTGGAGGGAGTCCTAGAGAATTCATCAGAATGGATGAAGATCGATTGGACCATAGTTTATTAAGGCGCAAGGCACAAAAGGTGTGCCCGGGGCCTAGGGGTTAGGCAGCGTAAGGCGGGCACGTGCCCAAGTGACAGAAGCTTACAAAAATGCTTCAAAAATTACTAAAATAAAGTATAGTAACTATAGTTATATACAACATCAAGTAATAACAAAACAGGGGATGAAAAGGAAGAAAGAATTGGGGAAAAGAAAGAAAATAAAAGGCCTAATTTGAAAAAAAAAAAAAAAAAATGTAAGAAGACAGGTGGACACACTTGAAAACACTGGGAAGCCCTAATTTGAAAAAAAAAAATGTCTCGACTCCCACGGCATCTTAAAAACAGTCGGCCACCCTTAAAAAAAACGTATCAAGAAGAAAGAAAGACAGAAGGAAGAATAAAGAAAAACAGAAGGAAGAAGATGAAGAACAGTATGAAGGAGAAAGAATCGGAAAAAAGGAAAGAAAAAAAAAAGGAAAAAGAAAAGGAAGACTGGCCTAGGCTAGAAAGGGGTGCCGGAGGCTCGGTTAGTCGTTGCCGGTGGTCGCTGGTGGAGACGTTTACCGCAGGTGGCGTGGTAATGGGTAAGTCCTTTAGCGTGCACATCGAGTTTGGTCCGTCGTTGGTCTCTAGCTCCTGCCGCGTTATGTAAAAGAACTAAAAGACATTCAAGATCTTGTATAGAAATGGGTCAAGATTCGCTAGTTAATGGGCCTTGCACCTAGGTGCAGCTTATCAAGGCCCTCGCCTAAGCCCTTGGCGCACCTAGGCCTTTGAAACAGCGTCCCGCGCAGCCCGCTCCAGGCTCCAAACTTGCGCCCTCCTGATCTAGGCGCGCCTTTAATGACCTGGGACTGTACTAGAGGGAGAAAGAAGAAGAGGCGGCAAACTATTTTAGGGCACGCAGGTTATTAACATGACTTTACATTTTTCCCCTTGATCTCTCTTTTTTTAACAAATATATCCATTTACTTTCAGATATTACACTTTAATTATTATCTATTTATAATATTATTCATTTAGTTTTTTATTTCAGCTAATCAATGATATGATGTGCCCAACATCCTTGCTGAAAACCAACTATCAAATGTTATGATGTGTCCAACATCAATTGTTAATAATTGGTTAATAATTGAGCAATGTATTTAATACTCCCTCGGTCTCTTTTATTTTGGTTAGGGGACAATAACACGTAGTTTAAGAATTTTCAATATCTGCATTAAATCTGATGCATAATAATTATTTTTTCGTAATTGCCCCCCCTTTTGTATTAATACTCCAAAGCGGAAAACACCTTGTAAACCGCATATTTCATATAGAAAGTTGGCCAAAAAAAAAAAACTGAGACGGAGAGAGTATATTTTTTATTGGAGAATCAACAAAAATATTTTTATTTTTAAATGTTCTAAAGGATCCCCTATCCCATATATGGAATTTGGATCCTTTTCTGTCGTGGCCTCGTATCCTAGAATTAAAAACTACCACACCCGATCCTTCTCGAAGGGTCCGGGTAACATAGATAGTCATTGATTGGTTCATTCTAGAACTAGAATCTTAATTTGTTCTTAAATATTGATTCTTTAGTGTTTCTCATCAGTCTTTCCCTTTTTTCCCCCCCAGGAAGTTGTTTGTTTGTTTACTTTCTAAAAGCTGAAAATTTCAATTTTTGTGTACTAAGTTATCCGGATCCATGCTATTTTTCTTTTGTAAGGAATATTGGGACTTCACCTCGATGTTAATTGTGGCTATATGTTTTTGTTTCTGAGCAGTAAACGCAGATGCTGTTCTCAAAGGTACAAATGTAAATGGCATCTATGATGGAAAATCTCGTCACAGAAATGTTAAGACTCACCTTTCCTTCAGGGAGGTGGTTATTAAAGACGTCACAGCTATGGATACGATGGCAATACAGTACTGCGAAGAGAATGAACTCCCTGGTTGGTTTTGTCCCCTGCTTATTAAATATTGATTAATCTTCCGATGAATCAAAACACTTGTATGTTTATGCTCCTCTCTGTTACTAGTTGTGATATTCAACCTGCTGGAGCCTGGTAACATTGCGAAAGCCTTGGTAGGAGAACAAGTTGGCACATTGATCGATCAAGAAGGCTCAACAAGTTAAAATTATCGGATACATCGAAATGCTCTCTGAAAACAGGGAATACTGCTGTCAAAGCCATGAGGAAGTGCGAAGGGAAGAATTATTTCTTGATGGACGCGATCAAGGAGATTGATTCATCACGGTTTTAACTATTTAGTAACTTGTGCTTTGACTTTTTCCTGTAAATTATTGTAATAGGTTGGTTGTATCATATTCGATTTGTCGTAATATTAGGATTACTGGATTAGATCGAGTTAGGAAACAGTTAAGTTTATGTTGAAGGATGATGGCAAAGGTGTTGGGATAAGCTCACATCACATCTCATCCTTTTCGTTTGTTCTACATCTGTGAGCCTCACAAACCATCTCTAAGCTCATTTTTTGAGTTCGTATGAATGCCAATGAGAATGGAAGCCAGACAAGTGCAAGTTGGTTGGCCTTTAAACCTCAAAAATTGGTGAAATTTCTCCTAACTGAAGGGATTAACAGAAAAGGTTTCAATCCTTCACAAGCAAGGCAGAATCAAATTCTGATTTCTGAAGGGCTAAGTTGCATCATGCGGATCAAGAAGGAACGTTGGACACATTCTGAATGAACGAAGTGATAATTTATTGTTAAACTCTTCGCAGCTCCATCCTATAGAGATTTATTTGTTCAGTTGTACTTATGTACAACTTATTAACAATGTTAGAGTCTCTGGAAGCTAAATAAACTACCATCTTCAAGAAATCCTATTGTTGATGAGAACTAAATGTTTACCCTACAATAAAGAATGTTGTACTTTTTATTTACAGTGCCTTTATCCTTTAAAATCTCATAACTACAAGCATTTTGGTTCTTTTTTCTTCACCTATTAATAGTTTTGCATTTCTCTTTGTTTTTCTTAAATTATCTGTGAGATCCGTGTTCATGTAAAGTTAACACTATGCATTGATGGTTAACGAGTTTATGATGATAAAACCCTAATTATAAATTTCATTGAGGGAAAAAAAACGTAAATGATGTAAATATCCCTAAAGAAACATGTCAGGAACATTTCCTGTTAGTAATCGTTAGTTAACGAAGTAACACAAAGGGCCATGTGGTAACTTGGAAACCTTGAAGGACTACTATGGAGGAAAAGATGAAAGGAGGGCCTATCTGTAAATTATGTAAAATTAGTGCTCAAGAAACTAGCCTAGCTTAGATGAGTCAAAACCTAAGAAAAAGTGGGAGTGACACCTCCTGCAAAGCCAAACCTATATATCTATTTTTCCTTACCTCTTTTAAGTTCAAAAATTAGAGAAAAAAAGAGAGAGAGAGAGAGAGAAGAGAGAGAGAGAGAGAAGGGAAAGGGAAAAGAAGGAAAGAAGAAAGGAAGCTTATCAATCAGTATTGATAGTAGTATAGCAAGTTACAGAATTGAAAGGAAGCTTAAGGGGTGAAATCAAAGTCCAAACAATGAGTTTTTCTTCTATTACCATGTTTTTAGTGTTGAATCAAATCCTTCAAATTGGTTCATAAATCGTTGTTAATATTGTTGTTTTCTTGTTTCAAATAGTAAAGGAATAAGACGATGCATACTGGGATTGAGCGCTATACCGCTAGATGGGCACTAAAAAGCGCTATAGCACGGTCAATGCAAACATTTACAAGTTTTTCAAAAGGCAATAACTTATTCGTTTCAAACCCGAATCAGGTGATTCTCGAGTCTATTTCTATCAACTTTTTGAGAGCAACTCGTAAATGATGATTTAGAAACTGAGTCAATAAACAATGTTCAGGATATTTCTTTCTATCAACGGTTCGTGGAAAATATGCTTATCTTCTTTCATTGTTCCATTCCTAAAGTATTGTAGGTTAATTGAACCATATAGGCTTGGATGACATGGGAGAGATGATAAACATTGAATAAAGGATACCCTCAAATGAAAATATGAGTTAACTTAGGAAGTTATTGGGATTATGAGGTGATTATATTCCCACAGGTAAGGCCTTAATGACGCGTTACAAGAACAGTTATCTCATATGGTTCTATTAATTGAAATGGTTGTAGCACTGCTAGGTTGGGATGACAACGGGGCGGGTATCTCTACAATCGAATTCACTCTGCCTCGGACACATCCCTTAAAATTCATTTTTTTTGAAAATATGAACTTAAAATTATTTTTTTTAAAGCTTAATTTAAGCACTCCAAACCTAAGAAAAAAATAAGCCTTTTCAATTTATCCTACGCACATATTAAAAAAAATGTACATAACACTATTTGGGCGGGGCGGGATGGAACCTAAACTCGCCTCGGCCTCGATCGGGTCTTACAAAATTACGAGAAAATCGAGTTTCTTGGGGCGGAGCATCCTCGAATTCGGATCGGATTTCAAGAAATTTCCATCCCTACTACTAGTTTATTACTTGAACTTGGAAATGAACGACATGGACTTGGAAAACATGGGAGAATAATGAGGGCTCAAAGATGGAACATGTAGGAGATAAGTAAGGAAGGCATATGATACCATGATATGCTTATTGTTGATCACAAACGAATGACACTCTCATGCGAACGTTAGCGTTGCCTCACTAGAATAGTTATGTTATTATATCATGCACCGTATTGTTATATGGATAGAAACTGTTACAACATGAAATATATTATTTACTATATGAGCTCATCGAGCAAATGTATGTAATTGTTATCGCATGAGACATATTGTTAATATATGAGCTCGTGTCATGAATGATAAAAATTATGATACTTTCATGAATAGAATATTTGTTGTGCTGATGCACTATCGTATTGACCGCTCCAGGCAAGGAAAGCGTGGTATTCAGCTGAACGGCAGTAGGACCATTGGTACGACCCGCTTCCTTGGACCTAGTCCTAATGTTTAGGGTATGGAGTATGCCTGGGCCGATAGGGTTGTGGATTTGGCTTGGTTTGCTTTCATGGTCCCCCCGGTGTTATAAGGAAGAACTTTCGAGCTGATTGAGGTATAGTACTCAAGCTATGGCTGCCCGATGTTATAAGGTTGCTCTGTAGTTGTGGCTATTGCAGGCCCGTCCCTGAGGGTGTTTAGGGTGCTCAATTGCACAGGGCCCCTAATTTATGGAGGGCCCAATTTTTTTCAGCCCAAATAAATTTAGTAGGCTCATTTTAGGCATACAGTACAATGCACAACTATTTCTTCTTCCACGCGTCTTCTCTTCTCGTCTCTCTCTTGCTCTTCCCTAAAAAAAATTCGACGATTTCTCTTTAAAAAAAAATGCCCGTTAATGATAATTGATTATGATAATATATTCTTCTTCATCAACTATTTATTGGAAATTTAAGTCTAATTTTATTTTGATATTAAAAGTTTAATTCAATATCGAAAAAAAACTTCCAAATTAAGAGCCTATTTTTTCTGATTAGCACCGGGCCCTCAAAATTTCATGGTGGGCCCCGGGATATAGAAGGATTTACTTGGCAATATAGAAATGATGGATGGTATGAAACATAACTGGCATGATTATACTGTTGAACGCTTATACTGTCGTACGTTTATGCTATTCATGATTATACTATTGCATGCATTCTTAACTGTAACTCGATACACGTGCACTATTTTCAAAAATGATTCCCATTGAGCCATAGTTGTCTGACTATGTTTAATACTATACATATTAGGTGCCGAGCAATGACACAAGCTTGTGAGGATGGGTGGGACAAGGAAAGACTTTTGAAGATAGTTAGGGTTGTACCCTTCAACTTTATTTTGTTGTACATACACTTGTAAGAAAGGTTGAAACCTAGTTTAGCGCTTTGGGTTTGTACTTAAGTATGTGAGTGTAACTATGGTATGTAAGATATGTTGAAGTGTAGTGACATGTGTACTTATGTTTGAACTTGGTTATAGGTTTAAGCGGTTTGTTAGTGATGATATGAACTGCAAAACTCATGCCCTTGCTTGGAATTCGAGAGGAGAGCGATTCTGGGGCATGACAGAAGTGGTAATAGAGCAGGGATATATTCCTTGGAAAAGAGATTAGGAAACAAGGATTTAGGACATAAAGATGAAATAAGTTTGGGCATATGGTCGTAAAGTAACTTTTCTCAAGGTTAGGATCAGAAACTGAAGAGTTCTCTCAATATCATTGTTCCCTTTATAACCATGGCTCGATAATTGTCAGGGTTGCCCATCGCCTCGACCTTTTAGAGTTGTTATTAGGTATGAGGTAACGTGGGTTTAGAGGATTAATGTCTCCTCTAATGAAGGTTTTGCTAGTGAATACCTCTCGATCTTTCCATTAGACAAAAATGTGATTGTCAAGACCCATAGTAGCATCACTAGTAATAGTCCTATTATTATTGACTAGGTTCCTGTAGTATTGTTCGGGAAGCAGGCAAGTACTATAATTGTTGTAAAATTGGACATTTGCCGCTTTTCATTTCTTATCCAGATAAATACCACTATTACAATGTCAAAGTGAATAAATCTATTCATTTATGGTCAATATACTAGATAGTAATGAAACGCACGGGTAGTAGAAGTTCAAAAGGAAATTCGAATTATGGAAGAAATTACAAGTCGAGCATATACGGAAGCAAATATTTATGGGATAAAGGTAGTTTTTTTTTGTTTATGCATTAGGGATACGATTGGGTACCCCCTGCTACTTGTGTGCCTCCTAGATTTTTATTTGATATACTTCGACCAATAGCAAGTTGATGCTCACCAAGTCACCTGTGTCTTTTTGGATTTTTATGTGACTATACTTTGATAGGTTACGATTGATTTTGTTGACACTTTTACATCTTTAAGCCAAGGGGAATTTGGTATACATGTCACATGATACGTGTATATAAAATGTTCATACTAGCTTGAGACAACCTTGGTTCCAACTAAAGTCACCAATTCTTTGCATGAAGGTCATTGATCTTTCATCTCCTGGCCACTATTGTGTAAATTTGGCTTGTTTTGCCTTTGTCTGAGCATTGATAGAAGGAGTCTTTTCTTTGTTACTTCCTCTATGGTATAAATATTTGATGCGATCCGGACGATCCGATAAACCTAAAATTAGGCGGGTTGAAAGTTGTCTGACTTATTGAATCTGAAGTTCCAATCTTGTTCAAAGGACTTCTAGCATCACTTAACGTACCTTGGAAAGAAGCCTTAGGTAATTTTGTGGCTGCTAGGGGCCGAGATGAATATGTAGAGGGTTAATATATCAAATAGTACTCAGCTATCCACCTATTGATGAGTCATTCCTTTAACATTTGATGGTATGAACTAGTTGTTTTGAGTAGGTTAATCGTAGTTGTAGCACTCCCTTTACGCGTACCATACAGATCGGGGTTCAAAGTTTCCCAACCCATGGGGTGGTCTTGGTGGCCAATTAGTAAATGTGTTCTACCAATTACATCCAAATTCGTCCTGGACACATGCAACAATATTCATCCTCTCTAGGGTTCACTTGGTCGTTACTACTAGGACTTAATGGAGTGGAATATTATTCTTAGAATAGGGAAAATTGAGCAAGGTATTCAAATGAATCAAGGTACGGCATATCTGGATGAAGGAAATAGTTAGTTGTCGCATTAAAGAATGAGAGTTAATAAGGATATAATGTAGAAAACCCAATATAACACTATTTGGAATTCGAGGACGAATTCCTTATGAGGGAATGTTGTGAGATCTTGTGTTCATGTAAAGTAGAGTTAACCCTATGCATCGATGGTTATTGAGTGTATGACGATAAAACCCTAAATTATGCATTTCATTGAGGTAAAAAAGTAAATGATGTAAATATCCCTATATGGTAACTTTGAAACCTTGAAGGACAAACGAGGGAGAAGGAAAAGATGAAAGGAGGGCCTAACTGTAAATAGTGTAAAATTGAAGGATCTATTCATCAAGAAACTAGCCTAGCTTATATGAATCAAAACCTAGAAAAAGGAAGTGACACCTCGTACTTAGCCAAACCTATAAATACCTTTCCCTCCTTATCTCTTTTAAGTTCAAAAATCAGAGGAAAAAGAGAGGAAAATAGGGAGAAAGAGAGAAGAGAAACTGAGAGAAAGAAGGGAAGAGAAAAGAATAAAAAGAAAAGGGAAGAAGAAAGGAAGCTTAAAAACCAGTGCTGGGAGAAGTATAGCCATTTATGACCAATTGGGACATATGCAAGGTGACTCTAGTTTTCAACAAGATGGCCACTACACTCATCCATAGACATCCCCACGTACAATAGCAAGGTCAATACCAACTTCACAGTTTTGCGCAAGCACCCAACTGTCAACAATTTTATAATGAGTTTGGCACATTTAGTCAAAAGACAACCCAACGACTTCATCACTTTGGTGAGGAGATTTCTGTCATGCGTCGGTCCATTGAATTGCAATATGAACAATTGGCTCAATTTTTCGCATTTATGCAGTTCCATCAGCAGCCTCCACCCAATAGACATTGGGCGGAATCATACTCTTTCCTTGACTATGTCTTTATTTAATTCATTGTTTTATTATGCCATCAAATGCAATGTCTAGATTTAAGTCTGGGAGAATATGAATATGTGTATTCATATTTTAGTTTTATTTGATGTTTTACTTTGTTTATGCTTATTTATTTCGTTTCATTTTAGTTTAACTATGTAATTTATCCCATAAGTACCTATATTTTTGCAACTTATGTCATAACTATGTGAAAGCATACGTGATTACTTGCTGAGTTCTCATGCTTGACTAAGAAAGTAGAATAACGTGTCTTGAACCTTGTTTACTCTAGTCCAAATATGTGATTGAAATTGATGTTCTATTTGCACTAGTTATTAAGAATTTGCTTCACTTGAGCACACACAAGCACGCTAATACATTGAGGAGCAGGTAGATGCAGATTGGTAAAATATGGATGAAAGGTATGCTTGATTGCAAAAGAGTATAATAATGAAAATCGGGGCTGAAAAAAATGAAGTACAATGTGTACATCCCCGGTGGCGTGAAAGGAAATTATATGAAAAAGAGTGAATTCTAAAAACATTTATATCTCAATCCCTTTGTGCAAAAAAAAAAAGTGAAACAGCCATCCTCTCATGTTAAAAGAGTTCTTAAATTGCACCACGGTAATTGTTTGGGTTATACACAAGTCACTTGGCTTAAGAAAAGAAAAGTTATGCAATCAAAAGAAATGAGTCGGACAGACTGGAAATTCGGAGATAACATTAGCGCTGCTTTGACGCTCCGGAGATAGTATTTAGCAAAATTATTACACAAGTGGGGTGAAGCATGCTCTTATTTTTGACAAAGGCTTTACTGATAAAGTAAATTGTTTATTTTTAGTATATGTTACAATGTTTAGATACGGTAAGCTATTTTTATGTGGCAACTGTGTGGTGAACTCTAATGGTACGATCAAAGTGTGATTGCATTGTTAAGGTACGAGAAATTTTGTGGGTAGATTCATTGCAAACTCTTACGAGACACAACTCGTCCACTAGGGGTAATCTAGAAATTTAAAGGCTTGTTTTCGCATGCTAAGTATAACCGTGATTCCTACAAAAGTGAGTTAGATTTATTAGTTTAGGTTTTAATTTTTGTTTGACATAGACGGTCAAAAACCAAGTCTGGGAGTGTTGATAGCAGTACCTATATTATTGTGCTATTTCTATGATTATTTTGCCTTAATTCTATATGATTTTATGCTTGATATGGTTAGTTTTGTGTATTTCAAGAATTTCAAGCCATTTATGTCAAAATAAGAGAAAATGTGGAGTTTTGGAGTTTTAAAGGACCAGTTTTGATATTGTAGACATTCAAGGGCTGAGGTAGGAAAACAAACAGAAGATTTTGTACATGATTTTACAGAGAAGAGGTCACGGCCATGCCATTGAAGTTACAGAAGTTTTGGGGTTTTATTGTTTTAGGGTTTTCCTAGGTCTTTAGTAGGGTATTTTAGCAGTCCTATATAAATGACTGTTCCGGTATTTTTTAGGCTAACGTAGGATATTCTAGCATTCTTACGTATAAACATATTTTCATTGTATTCAAGGAGATTACGAGGAACTAATTCATTTTTCCAAGGGGTTGGAGGTAAACCTTAATTATTGTTCATATCTATGAGATAATTATTTTTATTTAATTGTTGTTCTCATCACTATTTTTGATTGGATTAATTGTCTTTTGTTATCAGTTTGTAGTGGCCAATGCACTCTGGTAAGATCTGTCGTAAGTTGCGTATAAATATTTATTAGGGAGATTGGCTTGATCAAAAATAAGTAATAAATATTGTAGTGCTCAACAAGCATATAACATGAGTTAGAATTGATTCAGTTCATAGGTGCTTAACTGTCCCTCGTATAGGTTAGTGACCTTCAGTGCCTAGCGATATCGGAGACGCGAACATCTTTCGAAAGGAGATGTAATATGCTATTGTTTAAAAGTAATCACGAGAATAGCAATTGATGTTTTTAGGTAAAGAACATGAATAATAATTAATGGTGGATCCCATAAACTTAGATTTCTTACAACTGATATTTACACCAAATTAAACTATTCGAAGTATTCAGAATCGGTTATTACTTTGTATTAATTTACTTATTTTAAGTATTCAGTGGATCGAAATCCTTCTTACCATTATATATATATATATATATATATATTAATTTTGTTAGTGATAAAAGTAAGTAGGCTAAGACAGTGCGATCATACATACACTTGTATGAAAGATTGAACGGTAATATAGCGCTTTGCATTTTTACTCTAAGTATGTGAGCTTTGGGTTTGGCTTTGCGTTTTTACTTAAGTATGTGAGCTTTGTGTTTGACCGATGCGATTAGTGTTAGAGAAATCTTGTGTTGACTAAAAGCGAAATTGGTTCACAACGTTGTTCTCGAGACGAACAATCATTTGGTGTAGCAGACTCTTCAATAAAGTGAAAAAAACCTTATCTCTGTTTGGTGGAATTATAGTTGATTGGCTGATACTGTTGGCGGGAATCACTAGCGTCACTCTCTTCTTTGTCAAACGTTCATTGAATAGTGTGACTCATTATCCAGCTCGAACTACCTTTTTTTATATTTGAAGGTAAAGTGTGATACAATGCTTATTGAATCATGAATTGATTTAATATAAACATCCACGGGGTGCCTTTTTATTTATTTATTTTTTAAAAGTATGCGAGAGTAACTATGATATGTAAGATACGATGAAGTGTAGTGGCATGCATACTAATCTTTGAGCATGATTATGGGTTTAAGCGATTTGTTAGTGATGATATCAACTATAATACTCATGTTCTGACTTAAAATTTGAAATGAGATCGAATTTGGGGTGTGACATTATCAAATAACTAAACAAAATGAAATTGAAACAAAATAAGAGCATAGGACTTACTAACTGCTAATGAATTCTGTGTTCATGGTCTAATAACATCATTAAATTTTTCTTTGCGCTCATCACATTTTTTATGGTCACCTTCGATATTAATTATATCTTCGTCTTATTTATATTGATCAATTTTTTTATTTTTGACCGTCTCAAAATTTTTGATCACTTCAATTTTTAATAAATATTTATTACTTATTTTTTTATTATACTCCTAACTATACACCATATTTACTAAATAAATTAATTATAACTTAGAGTTAAGTTAACCATTATTAAATTTTAATTCTTGAATTTTTGTCCATTGATCTATATAGTTGAGATGAGGGAGTATTGCTTACGTACTTACTTTCTATATTATCCTTCCTTCCTCCTGAAGTGAGTAAGGCTGTAAATGAGCTGAATCGAGTCGAATTTTTATGAATCTGAGTCGAGCTTCTTACATTTTTTTACGAGTAGAACTTTCACGAATTCGAGTCGAACTTAAAATAAATGGGCTTGACTTGGCTTGTGACAGGTTCGCAAACTGCTCGCGAGCGTTCACGAGTCATACATTTTATGGACTTAACAAACTTTTTAACGAATGTTGACGAATTCTTTAACGAGTCATCGCACAAATTGTCTAATAGTGATATGAGCCAAAAGGCCCAAGGTGCAAACTCTTGTACTATTGCACTCTAAAACCCACGGTCATATACAACACAGTTACAAATTACAATATATTATTAAATAAATTAATGTAAATATGTTATTATACAGTTACAAATTACAATATATTATGTTACGTTATGAAACTTGCACAAACTGTTTGTTGATATGTGAAATTTGCTTTGCAATTTGCAAATCACAAATTTAGTCAGGTCCATACGTCATTTTATTTAACATGATTTAGTGAATTGAAAATTTTAGTGGCGAATCAAGTCAAACCTTAACGAGTCAAGCCCTTTACGAGTCCTTAACGAGCCGGCTTGCAAGCCTTGCAAGTCGAGTCGAGTCGGACTCGCAAAATATGACGAGCCTGAAAATTGAGCTTAACTTGGCTCATGAAAGTCGTGCGAATCGAGTCGAGACGGGTCCAAACGATTCGAACCGAATCGAATTCACGAATTGACTTGACTTGTTTACTGCCCTAGAAGTGAGTGTTAATTTTCTTTTCCTCGAGGTTAGGATGAGACATTATCAAATTATTATTTAACATATTTTCATCATATTTTAAATTTTATTATTTCAATAATTGTGTAAGAATATTATTAATAAAAAAATTTTAAAAATTGTAACAAGTTGTAAAATTTTATAAATATTTTTTGTTGTGAATGGATCTGTTGGATTGATAAACAAACGAGATTAGGAATAATCGCAGGGAGAAAGAACGTGAAAATAAAGAACACACAGAGCTTAGGGGAGAGAGTG
>JAOWAN010044948.1:0-14632 GCA_028566635.1 Lobelia cardinalis | reverse complement strand
AATTATTAAAAGTCAAAGGGCAAAATTGTAAACTCTTACAAAACCAAAACAAACACAAAATACAAACAAAAACAAAACATATCAAAAAACTCAACTCCCAAATACACCCTTGTGTGTCCAACAAATCTAACAGAATATATAAATATTAAAAAAATCGAATGGACGGCAAATACTTCTTCATTAGCTCGATCGTAAACGAATTTTTTGGTTAATTTTATTAAATTTTAATTAATTATCTTTTAGATTTAACTTATTATTAACAAAAATAAATAAAATATTATTGATAGTTCATTTAATAACTGTACAAAAATTTAAATTTTAAACTTTAAAACATATTAAATAATAAGTTGCCAAACTTTTCTGAAATATCCCCTCGTTACATCCTCAAAGGATGATCGTGCAATTTTCTTTTCATTAAATAACATGCGGTATAATGAGAAAATTTTCCTTTTGGCCTTCAAATAAGTGTGTCATTATGAAGGAAAAAAATAAAGCGTTGTATTTGGGTGTACAACTGTCAAAATTACAGCATCACAGTAATATGAGGCAAATTAAAAAATTATGAACGATAAATCAGTTGGTATACCGTGTGCCTAGGCACACGATGTGCTAGGTATGTCCAAATGCACATAATTATAATAAATTATGTACATAATATATATTATTTACATTTTATATCACATTATGTACATACTTTTATATATTTATGTGCATTTGGACACACCTAACACCGTATGCCTAGGCACACGATATAATTTGCCCGTAACTTGTGTATTTAAAGTCCAAGCTCTACCCAAATTATTAAATTTTGTATTCCTTGCTCAACTTTGGCCCACCGTTGTAACATAAATAAATCAATGTTTTGATACTTAACACTACTGATTTACCATAATAATATAACTGATACAAGTTTTTTAATATTAGTAAAAGATAATGATAGACAGATGTCAATTTAATATCAAGTTTACAAGATATTCACATGAGCTACTTTTGTAGAGAGTAAATTCAAAGTGTGTAACTATTATATAAATTTATAGTATAAGTTAAAATGGCATGAATAGTAACAAACTTTTTTAAATCTCAATCATCTAAATATTTTAATCAAGCAATGAAAGAGTGTTTTATAGGGAGATGGTGGTGTGTTACGAATGAAAAATAATATGTGAAAAGTATGTGTATTGTATGTAAATAAGAGAAAATGTGTAAAAAAGTATCTGTGGAGTTATATATTGTGTAAAAAGTGAAAATACGAAGAGTGTGTTTTCAAATAATATTAGTTGAATGTCCCCTTTTTGTTAATTATTATTAAGGACAGTAATTTGATGTTACTTAGTTAACAAGAAAATGAAGAATTAAGCTAATGTAGAAGTATGTGCAAAGGAATAAAAAGTATTAGTTTAAAAATAGTTGATGATGTCAATCTTATAAGTAGAAAAAAGGAAAATAAATAAATAAGCATTTGGAAATTTAATGCAGTAAATTGAGAGCTTAAGAGCTAGAGAGATCTGATACACGATATTTTCAAGTGATTCTAAGTAAATTACAAGTACATCATCATTTTCTGTCCTCTGATACATGACTTATTTTTCAATAAACTCAATCTCCATTACAACTCAAGAAACTCCTATAACTAGAAAATCTTACAGAGATGCTTTTTAGAATACTTCTGAAATAATGTTTGACAGTGAATGAATGAAGATTGAGATATATTGTCTGCAAATATTTAAAATGAGCTTCAGAGCTTGTATTTGCTGGTTCTCAAACACTGATGAATCCTTCAAAGAAGCTGATATTTATAGGCTTGAGAACTAAAGTTGTTAGAGTCAAAGATTCTATGTTCTCCCTTTTTGACTCATTTGTCCAAAAGTTTTCTCGTTTGATTGGTTCAATTGCCATGTACTTTTTTGATTGTAACCAATCAAATAATGTCATTTGTATTCTTGTCTTGTCACGTGACATTCTCGTTCCCTTGTATTAACTATGGTTAGTGATTGCATATATGAGCTAGTTTTGGTATAGAGGCTCAATTGCTGAGGACCGAGACACTGGTAGCTTAATCACTTGATTAATGAAGCATTCTTGATCAAGCTCATGTTATGATAGAGCATTGAGAAGACCTTTTGACAATGGATCAGAGAAGAGCGTGAAGTCTGAAGAGTGATGTAGTAAGTTAGCTGCTGGTGCTCAACAGCTAATTTTGATTCATGTACATAAACTTGATCAATTTTAGTGAAACTTTGTAATAGTCTTTAGATACATTAGATAGGTTCTTTTGTATATAAATATTACCTTGATGTATCTATCTGATAACAAAAGATAAGTTAGTTGCTTACATAATTGTTGGTCCACAAATAACACAAATAAAGGTTAGAGAGAGGTGAATAGCTTTTTTTATTTTTTATTTTCTTCTAATAGCCTTAATTATAAAAAGCTTACTGTCTTTAAAAGAGCAACAACAAGGTGAAGTTTGCTATTTTGGTAACGAAAAGTTACTGAAAGTAGGCTCGATGAAAACTTGTTTGCAAGTAAATAAAGAGTTTTATCAGCAAGGTTTTCACAAAACAGTAGGGTTTCAAAAATCAACAGTGCAGTAAAAGAAAATAAGGAAGGCTGCAAGGTTAGCAGTAAATAAAGCACACAATTTTTGGAAAGGTTCACAGTGTTAAAACTGCTACGTTCTTTACCAGGGAGGTCAACCCTGAATTTTCTATGCCTATGAAAGATTGTATTAATGATATGGGACTATTACAGAAAAATATATCTGGGTTTGATATGATAACCACAGATTATTTTGCTAAAATCTATTATATCTAACAAATCATAAGACAAGTATTTGTGTGTATAAAGAGAAGATATCCTAAAATTCTAACACTCTCTGATGTGAGCTTTGGAGATATAATATCAAAGTCTGGCTCTTAGATTAATTACAATCAATCACAAGAAAATACAAGATGAAGAGATTAATTTAGAATGCTTAATCTTATTTTTTTATAAGGAAATTGTATGAACAATTTGAGATTTTCTTCAAAGGCTATGTGTTCTTCTCTCTTGGTAAGTATGAGTGTAAATTTTCCAAGTTATTTTCTTGAGCTCTTGAGTCTTTTTGTTATAGGCAAAGAATCACTTTTGCCTATTGAAAACCCTAGGGAGAGGGTTATGAAAAGTCGAAACTTGGCATTTAATGCATGAATGGTATACTTCAACTTTTCATCATCAATTACAGTCACTCTTCACATTAAGAATGGAGAGATAACAGGCAGCATGTCAGGTAAAAGGTATGTTTGTTTGTACTAAAAATAGGAGTGAGTCAGATGGACCATATGATATGTCATAATAATTATATATGTAAAATTATTAATATTACAACATCATATTAATTAATATTACAACATTCTTATTTTAATCATATAACCATATCAAATTGAGATCCAACCCTTTTTGTTTTCTATATCTTTTGCCACACCACGACATTGAAGAGAGACATCATGCTACATACCTTGATAGGGGAAAAGGGTGGACAACGTGCGCACTTGTCAAGAATATAGAGCATGTTGTACTATTTTCGTCTTTAAATAAGTATTTTATATTAATTTAATCAATTTTTTTATGAAAATACACATATCCTTACAAAATTATTTTAAAAATTCTCAATAATTTATTCAATATTTTTATAAAGATAAAAATTTTATAATCTAAAAGAAAATATAAGTTAAATACTTATTTTAATAATAAGTGAGTGATTGCTTAAATTTTTTAAGTTTTATTTTTAATTCTTCTTGTTGAGGTTTTTCATATGTGTGACTACATCACAAAACACACAAAAGTAACAGTAATATAATCTTAATTGAGGTAATCGTTTAGTATTACATTTTATTGCGCAAGTTTAAATGAAATTACATAAAGATACAAAGCTTTTATGCACCATGACACCTTTTAACTTCTTTTTTTTCCCTGATGAATAAAGTATTCATCACGTAAACAAGCACAAAGTTGGAAGAAGAAACAAATGAAGAAAGGGTGAACAATCTACACCCCTAATCAATTGACAGAGGCAACTTGACCCCTTTTTGTGGACTAAAATCACCAACGTTAGTTAATTCGGACAATTAGGTACCTAGTTTGGAATGAATATGCACATTGCCAATTAATCTCCCACTTTTTGGACTAACCACTCTTTGACAGTTCCATCTCCTTGGAATTAATAGACCCCATACACTAATGTGCATTACCACAAATGAGTGAGGTTTCTTGTTCTTACCAGAAGGAAAATAGTCACTCACATTAGAATTATGGAGGGAATGCATATCATCAACCTTTGTTGCATTAGATAATTAAAAGGGGTAAATGCTCATTCAATATTCATAGATCATAGAATAATAGATCTCAACATCTCCATTTTTATGAATATCATCTGATCTAGAACATATCGCAACTGAAACAACCATAATCTTGTCTTAATTTACTAACCTCAATCCACATTCACTAAGGTAGGGATGTTATCGAGTTGAGTTCGAATTCAAACATTTATAATTGATTTGAACTTGACTCGATTAGATTGTATGTTGTTCATGAACAATTTGATCGAGTTCGAGCTTTATTGTGTCGGACTCAAGTTTTCCTCTTTTTTGTCATTTTCCTAATTTTAAAAAATATTTTAAATCTTAAAAAATTATGAATATAGTTTGTTTATTTATATATATATGTATATTATATAATGAGTAATATATATTAATATTTAGTATAATATATCATATATATACTACATGAAAAGGAGTTCAAGAAAAAAAACAAATAAATATTTGTAGTTTTTATGGAACGAGCTCAATCAAATTGATCGCAAACGACCTCATTTGCACAAATGAGTCGGAAGATCGACTGAAGTTCTTATCGAGAAAAAAATGTGTTCGAACTCGACTTGAGTTCAAATTTTTGCAAGTCAAGTTTGAGTTTGACTTCAAAATTTTGGATTCGTTCGTTTCAAATTTATACGAAACTGGAGCAACATAAACAAAAAAAATGGAAACTATCCAAGTACATTATAACCTCAACTCAAACCATTTAACTTTATAATTATGAATAAAAGCGACCATTATAAGCAATGTAGAAACCTTACACCTGTTGTTTAGTTGACTAGAGAGAGAGGGAGAGACAGTTGGATATTGTCTGAGTTTGGGTAGCGTTTTCATTAGTTTCATCGCGTCACTTGGAAAGGTGGACGAACTTGGTCTAAATTACTAACACAAGGGGTATATTTGTTTGTCTGTATAAGTTGTGGGAGGTGGGGTGTTTAAAGTTTACCATTAAATAAAAAGAGTCCTATTTTAGCCCTTCCTCTACGACTTTTCCAACTTAAAATAAGAAACCACACAACATAATCAGCATCTTCAACAAATGAAACCCATACAAAAACCATGTCCCAATCTGTATTAGATTCCTACCCTCCATTGTTTCGCCAAACAGTCCACAACCCTTCAACCACCCCTGATCCTGTCGTTGACTTCAAACAGGTCCTTGACTTTTCTTCCTCTCATGACCCTCTCTCAGTCATAGATCTTTACTCCATAGACCAGCAGAGTGAAAGTGAAAAACTGAGAGAGGCTTGCACTTATTGGGGTATTTTTCGCTCGGTCAACCACAGGATCCCGTTGACTTTATTCACCCAACTCCATGAACATGCTTCAGAATTGTTTAAACTTGATTTTGAATCCAAACAAGGCCTATTCAATAATAGTCCCATAACATATTTCTGGGGTACTCCTGCGTTGACCCCTGATGGGTTGGCTTTACAAAGGGCCCATGATTTCAACTGGGTTGTTTGAATGTGCCCTTGGCTCAACTCTCCATGGTTCCTCGTTATGAAGATCCATTCTTGCATTCTTTCAGGTTACTAATTACTCCCCTCATTTCTTAATAAGTTCATTTCTTACCACATACTTGCGTGGACCGGCTTAAAATTAAAGCCTCATTAAATGTTCCTTTGTCGTAATGTAAATGGGCATTGCAATTAGTCAAGATTTCTGTATATTCATGCATTTCCTTATATATGTTCAAGTCCAATATGAATGGTTGACTGCACTATTTAATGAAGCGAAACACAATAATAAATTCAGAATAAAATTTAAAAAATTTCGATAATTCAACTAGTGTTCAATTATACTTGAGACTTAGTAGAGCCAGATTTTTATTTATTCTTTAGAATTAGAAATGGAAAAATGCTAAATCTACAGAAAAAATCAATCGTAAAATCAATAAAATGCATTAAAATATTGTACATTAATTGGAGTGTACAATACTTTAATGTATTTGTTGATTTGCTGTTGATCTTTTCTGCATATCTTAGAAATGCATTACTGGACAACGAGATGCAGTCTAGTAGTAACTGTCTATTTCTTCCTTGGCTTAGTCCGAACACTGCCCAGATACCATCTCAGGAAACCACTGAACTCCCCCGCTTCTTCATTGATCAACGGGATCAGAAAGAGTCTCAATGCTCCACCTATTTTTAATAAATTACGGATTCGAATCACGTTAGAAGTATGTGGGAAACCAATAACGCCCTCATTTAAAAAAAATGCATTACAAAAAGCGAAACGTGTATCTCGAGTTTCATGAAATCAATTTGAAAATTTTATTTTCTATTTAAATAGATTTGCCTGAAAATACGAACAGATTGCTTATAATCTAAGTGGACAAAATTGTGATATTTCCATTTCCATTATTTTGAAGTTTTTTTTTAATTTCTCTTTTTTTCAATATTATTGTTGGAAGAATATGAAAATCACATGTCACGATTAGCAAGGACGATCTTCGAAGCAATGGCAAGGAACCTTCAGCTCATGTGGCTACAAACGGAATCTTACCTATCTCCATCAACGGGATCATTACGATTGTATCGCTACCCTCGTTACTCGTCCACGATACCTAACGAACCCCCGTGGGGGCTCAACATCCATACCGATAGCTCCGTCATTTCCATTTTGAACCAAGATGTGGGAGGCCTTCAACTTTACAAAGATAATATTTGGCTTGATGTCAAGCCTATTCCCAATACTCTTGTTGTCCATCTTGGTGATATGATGCAGGTTTGTACTCCTTTAATAAAAATCTTTTACATGGTCAGATTTTCATTTTTGTTAATTGTTTTTTTTTCTATTCTCTTTTTAGGCTATTAGTGATGATAAATACACAAGCGTGAAATACAGAGTGAAGGTGCATCCACACGCAGAAAGGATATCCATGGGCTACTTTGTCTTTCCAGAAGAAGATTGTGTGATTCAAAGCTCCAAATACAAGCCCTTTACTTACGCTGATTTTCGAGCCCAAGTCCAACAAGACATAAGGACTACGGGATCTAAAGTTGGACTTCAAAGGTTTAAGCTTATGGACGGCCCAGAAAGAGACGTAAGTGGTTCAGAAACTTGAGCTATTGGGCTCTGTTCTCATACTCGCATATGTCCTCATCCAATGAACATAACATACACGTCAGTACGTCACACATGTAATTAGAACAAAGAAGAAGTTTATGATGCAGATACATTTCACTTCCTTCCTTAGAAATTTATATTTTTTATTGTACATAAATATTTTTTTTTGTTAAGATGAAATTTAATTTTAACGTCTGATTTATTCCATGAATGATTAATCTAAAATGGATTAATTTCATTTTAGGCCCTACTGTTTTTGTGAGCTTATAAATTGAGTTTTTCGATTCTAAAAATTATCAATTACATTCTATTATTTTTTATTGCAAAATGACTTTTTTTGAACAGAAATCGTCAAAAGTTAACGGGGGCACATGTAACATGCAAAACATGTGAGTTTTATTCATAGGCATTAACGCCACTTCCCCGAGATAAACTATATGGCCTAAAATGAATTTTTTTTAATATAAACCTTAATTTTGTAAAATTTGTACTTTGATTAATTTTTTAAAAACTAAAAATTATATTATATATTTCAATTAAATTATATTTCAAATTTAAATCATTAATTATAATTAAAAGTTACAGAGTATTTAAAATCATGAATTACCAACAAAAATGAAAAGATAATTACAGCCTAAATTTGTGTGTCTACCAATTATTCTCTCTGATGATATGGTGGGAAGGGAGTCAATGGATGTGTTTGCATTTCGTGGGCAGTGAGATTGAGAGATAAAGAGAGAAAAAGAGAGGAGAGAGAGAGAGTGAAAAGGGACTGAAGCCCATGGTGAGAGAGTGAATGACAGTTATAGATTATGAGATAATAATCCTTTCTGATCTTCCATTAATTTTAATGAGTCGTCAGTGGGTTTATGTGCCGAACATCGTATCAGGTAATAGATGGAATAAAGATGGTGCAATTTTCTTGCGAAAAGAGTGTAAAGAGGGAAGTTAGATGAGATAATAGGGAGAGATTTAAGATAAATTGACAGAGTAGTAGAGAGAGATGAGAGAGAAGGAAGGAGAGGAGAGGAGAGAGAAGGTAGTAATCATTTTGAGATGAGATGATGTGATGTTTAATTGGAGAAATAAAAATATTATTATAATTATAGTGTACAAGTATATGAATAATGGATGAAAAGTGTGTGATATCAAATGACTAGTAAAAGTCTGTGCCCGATGGCATATGACGTTATTTTTAAAAAATATTAGACAATAACAGAATTTCTAAATTAAAAAAATTAATTAGCTAATAAAAATATTTAAATTTTATAAATGTAAAAATAAAAAATGCTTTAAAAAAATAAAAAAAGTAAAAAAAAATCCAACAACACCCTTCCCCACCCCCAAACACTCTCTTACACACCTACACTTTCTCTTTCATACCTACATATCCACATTTTTTTCTTATGTACACACACTGCAACACAAATTTCCTATTCATTTGAAGTGAATCCTACAAATTTCATTTATATTATAGATATAGATATCAATTTGGGATATATCAATATCATAGTGCATATCCAATGATATGGTGGGAAGGGAGTCAATGGACGTGTTTGCATTTTGTGGGTAGTGAGATTGAGAGAAAAAGAGAGGATAGTAAGAGATTGAGAAGGGGCGAACATGTTATCCACTGAAGCCCGTGGTAAGAGAGTGAATTACCGCCGTAGATTATGCGTCCGATAATAATCCTTTCCGATCCTCCGTTTTAACGAGTCGACGGTGAGTTTATGTGCCGAACGTCGTATATTTACTTATGTAATCTTAATTTATTAAATTTCAATCTTATGAAATTCTAATTTTTTAATCCATGTCCAATTTAAATACGTGAAATAATATGTATAAAATGAAATAAACAAATTAATTTCAAATGGATTATAATAGAAATAATAAAAATAAAATTGAGCGAATAAAATTAGTGAAATATTAATGTAACAAAATCTGAAAGATCAACTACTGTGATTATTTTTCAAAAAATCTAAATATGAAATGATGACTTAGAACAAGCCTTACTATTGTTGGTGCAAGTTGACGAGGAGAAAGTTCGTGCTATTTATGGTTGGACCATTTATTACCGAATCTCTAATATAAAAAATATTTTTATTCAAAAAAATTTCAATCTTTCACGCACTTTCCTCTCAAAATTATCTTTGTTAGAAACTATAGTATTAGCGCAAAATTTTGATTACGGAAACAACTATGGTGCAGACAGGTGGTTTGTCCGCACCTGCGAACACCTACGATCGAATTGTATAAATTTATGATCAATTGATAACAATTTAGGACCAAATTGTAAAAATATACGTACCTTAAAACATTCGTCGTTTTTTGAACATGATACACTATTTTTACAAAATCACTCAATTTAACATTATTTAATTTTATAACTTTTATGACATAATAGTATATTATTTATCATTTGACCATAAATTGTTAAAATTTAATAATAAATTATTATCATTTAATCGTAAACGTTCTGAACCGTAGACGGTTCATTCCACTACAAATGAAACTCATTCAGGGTAAAGCAAACAAAAAAAAGAAACAATCGTTCACACTTATAACCAATGCAACTTTTCTGATGATAACAGTAATGGGACGCCAAAACCCTAAATAGTGTTAAAGAAACTGCTGATTAGGAGTCCTCACCAAAATGATCCACGTCATAGTCTCAGGCTCTAGTGACAAAATCAATCTGATCATGTAAACTGCTGGGGGCACACGGTGTTAGATACAATAAATATATATAAATATATAAAATTATATATATAATATAATATAAAATATATATAATAATTATGTACATAATAATAGTATAATTTATATATATTTTATATTATATTATATATATAATTTATTATATTTATGTACATTTGAACGCATCTAGCAGATTGGGCACACGGTATACAACTGACTACTGGGTGACTGATGTCGCAATAATCCCTCAACAAAGCCTCGAAACTACGTATGGTCTTCACCTTTGCAAATGAAATAGCTGTCACCGGGCCTCATTCCAGGAACACTAAAGAGGGTGTTTTCTGTGGGTTAATGATGATTTTCACTTTTCTGGGTTTGTTTGGGCATTGGAATCTGATTTGCGCTTGAAATTGATGCTCTTCTTTTCTTCCTCTTGTTTGGATCTTTGAAAAAGGGTATTTTTGATATAAAAAGGCGGCATATAGCACCTCCCACAAAAGCTTACCTAGCCTGGTTCATACCCAATACGTTAGGGTTCCGTCATTGAAGTCGGAGGATCTCGAGGGATCCGAATTCGCTGGAAACATGAGTTCGTGGAATTACGTGGTGACGGCGCACAAGCCTACCAACGTCACGCATTCCTGCGTCGGAAATTTCACCGGTCCCCAGGAACTCAATCTCATTATTGCGTAATTAGTCTCTCCTTTTTCAACTTCAGTTTTTTTTTAATTTAAAATCCTTAATCTTAGAGTTGCTCTTGTAGTTTTTTTCCCCCCCGAAAATTCTCTGACCATGTCTAGAATTTGCGGAGAAATTAGTAGGATTAGACTTTAGGGCTTCTATTCCTCGTTTGTTGGGTAATGAAGGCTTGGGGCAAGAGAAAAGGGAACTGGTAAGAAGAATGAATATATTCATCGGGATCTTATTGATATTCATCCTCGATTGGCCAATGGGAGCAATTATTTTTCATATTACTCTCTTTTGGCTTTGAACATATATTCCCATTAGGTGATTTTTGCGTCCCAGCTGAATTGCAGTATTTAGTTTTTTATTTTCATTATTGTATCCTTCTAGCGATCTTTTGTCCAAGTTTACACCTTGCACTATACTTATCTTGCAGCTACAAATGCGATTATATTTCATTTTTTTCCCCTTGTTGTCAGGAAATGCACCCGTATCGAGATTCATTTACTTACCCCTCAAGGCTTGCAGGTAAGTCATTTTTTCCATTCCTTAAACCTTTCATCCTTGTTATGAAAGGTGTTATTGAGATATACTATGTATCTTTCCTTTATCATCCACCTTTCCCAATCATCCATGAACATGTCTTGTTGGAATGCATTCTTAACTTGTTTAGTCTAAGCCTTTGAGGAAAATTGAGGTTGAATCAATTGGTTAAAACAAAGTTCGAGGCAACTTTCTTCTATCTTTAAAATTATTATTTTGTCTTCATATTTCTCTATGACGTGTGTTGTGTGTCTAAACCTGTGGTTCCTAGGTTGATGTTTTCCATCTATTCAATATAGACACCATAGACATTTAATCATGATCGAAGAACTAGGATTACTAATTTTACGTGCAAGAGGACAGAGTTGAACAAAAGAGGGAAAGTAGAGTATGCATTTCTTTTCCTCATGATGAATCCGTATAGTTAACCGATTAATATTTGTATCAGGTGTAGTGTATAAGCCCATATGTACAGAATGATACGACATTCATGCTTAAAGACTTCAAACACTAGGGCTGGTCTTTGTGGGTTGATGTTTGAGCAATAAATTTGGTTCGATAAATTCGGGTTTCTACATAATCTTTCAGAACTCTTAACTAAATAATATTGTTTACTGCAGCCCATGTTGGATGTGCCGATATATGGAAGAATTGCAACACTAGAACTTTTCCGGCCCCATGTGAGTACATAACTGAGTTTCGCCTCCTATTTTCCATCGGAATTATAAAGATCTATGTCTTTCATTAACACCGTGTGTTACTGTTCGATTGCTTGCCTTTACTAACAGGGTGAAACACAAGATCTTCTGTTCATTGCAACCGAAAGATATAAATTCTGTGTTCTTCAGTGGGATGCTGACACAACGGAGGTTCTTACAAGGTTTCACATTTTTTCTCGTAGCTAAATTTTCTTTAAGCTTGCAAAATTCTAGTGATATTACTTCAACATTCAATATTATTTTCCCACTAAAAGTCTTGCATCTTTTCATGGGATTCTGGTTTGCTGAAACTTGTTTCTGTGCAAAAATGATTATATTGGCAGCCCTATCATTTTGTTTGATGGTCAAATGAATCATCAATTTCTAGTTAGGTACTTGATCTTTTTGTGTGTATAAGTGGGTTAGCCATAATTAAGGGCATATTCTTGAATCGTGGACTTAAAATAGAGAGAAAGAGAAGTGACAGTGAGTGCTAACCTCAAAAGATGTTTTGTAATTGATTGGGATGAAAGAAACCTCATTTACAAAAAAATGTTGCTGCTTCCATGAATTTCTTTGACGAATTTCTACTCACTGAGTTGTCCCCTGCCTTCATAGGGCAATGGGTGATGTCTCAGATCGTATAGGCAGGCCTACTGACAATGGACAGGTATTTTTATGAAGTGGCATACTTCATTTTTCAAATTCATAATTTGCAGAAATATATTGAAGATTTTGTTGTTCTGTTTATTCTTCCCTCTCCCATCATCTTCTGTAGATCGGTATAATTGACCCAGATTGCAGATTAATTGGACTTCATTTGTATGACGGATTATTTAAGGTACTTGTTTGTGCTTTAACTTTAATCGTAATTCTGTAGTTAGTTTCGGGGATCTGCTTAGTAACATGTCTGCTCCTTTCAACAATTACAATTTTCTTTAGCTTTGCAATGCCCACAAGTTTCTATTTTACTTCAGGTTATTCCATTTGATAATAAAGGACAGCTCAAGGAAGCATTTAATATAAGGTATGTTTATATAAAATTCTTATAAGAACGTATGGTAGAGAAAGTAGATATGAGCGCAGGACATTTAATGGCATAAACGAATTAGGTGCTCCCTTTAGCTCAAATGTTGATAGTAATACGAGGATTTTGCTCACTTTTTTTTTTTAATGGCTTGTGATTTACAATTGTTTTGATGGTTAACGTGGTTCAACCATGATTCCATGCTTTCAACCTAGAGGTGCAAAATGTCTGAATATGGGGTCAAACTGGCGTGGACTTGTGCCCTCACATGTTCGCATTTGTTCGGTCATCCCCATGCTTTTTGGGGGAATGTAAAGTTGGGACGGTAGTTCCCCAACCTCTTGGTCATCACATTAGAATAGAACGTTAGCAAATGAGATGAATAGTTCGTGTGGGGAAGAGATATGCAATTTTATTATTTAGCTTTATTGTTACTACATGATCCCATTCTCAACACGTCATTTTTCTAACAACTCCAACACAAAAATTGGCTTCAGTAAATTTTACTTCTACTGCTAAATAACTGTATGCTGATTTGAAAAAATGTCCACTTTGAAAGCTTTCCTTTTTGGTTACAAGATATTATTTCTCTGATCCAATTTATGCGTCAAGCATTGACTTCTGGGTGATCCAAAATTTGTCGATTTTGAGAACATTTTGGAAATGAAAAGGATTGGTTCAGTTGTTTCTGCCCAAAAGTTTCTCTCTCCTCTTTATATGTTGCACTTATCAAAATTAAAATTTTATGTTACAGTCAATTTATGTCTCTTAAACTGTGCCGAGTCAAATAGGGCTCATATTCAGGATTGGATGTGAGTGTTTATACTATGTTCTTCTAAAAGACGATATTAATATGAACGTTCATAGTATGTTGTATATAAGCTAGCATACTATTTAATCTAGCACCGACAAATACAGAACATAGAAGCAACATAGATTCACCTAAAAATAACTTGAAGTCAAATTCAGTCCGTCATTAGAGCTAATTAATTAACACAGTTCAATAGTCCACAATCAAATAGCCATCTTCATTTTCTTATTGTTCCATCTCTTTAGAAGTTCTGGTTGTAGTTTTCATACCTTTCATTTGCCCCCCCGAATAAAATAACCTAGTATTTGTAATACTACAAAAGGTGCCTCTACCTCCCAAAAAAAAAAGCAACAACTTAGAGATTGATGAAAATCAACAGTTGAGCCCATTCAACTTGTCCCAAGTCCCAGCTATCAGAGACTTTCTCAAAAATAAAAACTTGGACTTGCGACACTTAAGAGGAGTGTCTCATTACTCGTATACATGTCCCACCCTGTCAGACACGTCAGGAATGGTCAATTGGACTCGGAGAGTTTTGGTGCTTCCTAGGTAACGCTGATTCCATAATGCACTGGGTTTGAATTTTGATAAGCGTTTATATGCTTTTATGCTTTCTGTTGTCTTGCATGTCATATACTTGAGATTTTTGAAAAATATTTACTTCCTTCTGCAAGGAAAGTTTTATAAAACAGTTGTGAGACCTGCTATGCTTTATGGAGCGGAGTGTTGGGCAGTTAAGAAACAATAT
>JAOWAN010044930.1:0-14633 GCA_028566635.1 Lobelia cardinalis | reverse complement strand
TGCAAACACTGACCAACAATTATTAATACGTTAATGCACAAAGATTGTAGGAAAGAAATATGAAATTATATTTTTTACTACGAACTGTCAGGGTAACATCCAGGGTAACATAAATATCTTGAGGTAACATCACGGATAACATTCCTGAATTACACTAACAATTTTTATAAGCTATATGACAATAGATAGACTAGACATTATTTAAGAAATTAATTCCCATTCGCGTACGTACGCTTTGATCATGTATTACACTAATCAGGAAAGTAATGATGAAAATAATCTCTTATTTTGATTTAATGTTAGGGAATAGAATAGAGAAATGTCTCAACAATGTCCACTCATTGGTTCGTTATACTACTTCCATCGAAAAGATGAATTTGAATCTTTAAGAAAATATTATTCGAAAATAGCTTTTTAATAAAATTTGAGTGTGTTTGGATGAGTAATTTTTAAATTTTGTTTTTAAATTTTTATAATAATTAAAGCAAAAAAATAAGAAATAGATAGAAAAAGTGTGAAACCAATAAGAGAGAAAAATTAAAAATTAAAAAAACAGAGAGAGAAATGCCCATAAAAATACACCCTAAATTTTGCGTTTGTAATTTATTGTCAGAACCGTTCGAAAACTTTTTGATGCTTGGGTGAAAATAAAATTTGTGCCTTTTAATTTAAGTTTCATATTATTATCATAGTATGCGCTATTTTAAACAATTGACAGAGATGAAAGAAACATAAAATATTATTGTGCACATAGTAAGTACACAAATGATCATCGTACATATAAGGATGAACCTAATAAATAATGGCATGAGGCATTTGCTAGATTATGAGTTTTATGGAAGATCGAAAAATATTGTAAACCCTAAAACGTACTAACAATAAGAAAGTACAATTTAATTTTACTATAAGTATAGAATGCCAGTAAACTAAACTATTGGAGAAAAATAGAAGAAAATAAAAGAACATCCATCAGTTGATGGTGAGCATGACCGTGAATCATTAACGAGCATTTACGAATTATCAAATTGAGTAAAAATAAATAACACCAGCTCATTCAAAATTATCAAATGAAAAAAAAAATCAAACCAATAAGTAGGAAAATAAAGAAAGTATAAGGAATTAAGAACTATGGAAGGAATAGAAGTAAAATGCACGAATTGTTAAGCGGAAACAATAAAACAGAGCTATCTTGTGACATAAAAACAATGCAAGGAAATGATTTCAATGATCTTTTCTCCTTTGAATCAATCAATCTGCTAAGAGTAGAGCATATGGAATTATGTAGTAGTTTGACTGAATTTACCAAGTCTTGATTTAGATAAAAATACAAACAAATCGAAGATATACTATGAAGTAGAATGACATTAACAATTCAGATTCACACACAATCACACATGACAACTTACACACCCGATTGAATCATTATTTGGGGAGAAATAGAACTCAAACTTGATCCTTTAAAAATTACAAATCAACACACCACCACAGTCCACAAATAATCATTCTAAAATTCTAATTTTGCTTAACAATCACAATACAAAAGTTAATCAAATCAATACATCTGAAATAAGAAATCACATTTGATCTCACTGCACTGGCGACAAAATACGAGTTAGCTGCCCGATTACTTCGACTCGCCCCCTCTTCGATTGCCCCACAATGGTATTTGCAGCAAAATACAAAAGCAATTTTGAAGAGAATTAGGAAAAAGTACTCTTAATTTTCATTTTAGTTAGGAAGCCTAGAAGTAGAATTTGAAAAGTTCGCTGCCTACCGACTTAATAACGAGTGGATAGCTTTTTTCTTGTTCTACAGAGTTGGGTGCTTATACATCAAGGAAAAAAAATCAGACTTATGAAATTGGGGGTCGGGCTGGGCTAGATTTAATATAATAAAAGGGAAAAATGTTTGGTGCCCCTCAGTTTTGGGGGGCTCTGGGCGATCACCTAGTTCGCCCCCCATTTGGGCTGGCCCTGCTCATTGTGTTCCCATCTCGGACATGACCAAAAATGTTTTGTTTGGAAAATCGTGAAAAAAAGGAAGGAAATATTTGATTCAAATGAAATTATTTCAAAATTATATTTTTGGCTATTGAAAAAGTAATACTACAAAATATTGTTAGGGTTTTAGGTTGGATTGACTAATGTCTAATAAGTAATTAAAATAATTTATTGTTCGAATTTTACATGCACTAACTACTGAATCATGGAGTGAAATATATTTATTAAGTAATTATTTATTTATTACTTAAAAATAGTAAAATTACAAGCTTCATTTTTGAAATTATATTCCAGATGCCTTTACAGTGTTTGGAAATTATGATTTTGAAAAGAGTTAGTTGATTTTTGGTAGTATTTACATATTTTCAGAATACTTAAAATATCCTTCTATCAGAAAGGAAAGAGAAGAAAAAATTTGTATTAGGATGCAAAAAAAAAAAAAAAAGAAAGAGAAAGAACATGAAACCATTCTGTTTCAATAGAGGGAGGAATGCGAAAAATGAACCCCTCCTCTCGCTGTCGCGCCCCTAATTGAGATAGTCCGAACTTGGGACATCGGGCTTGCCGAGGTGGGTGGGCATAGTTGAACATAGCATTTGCCGGAAAAGACGGGAGGAGCAATGGATCCACTACTTTCACCTGCCTAGCCGGGCCCCGGATTAGCCTCCGATGGAGCCCGGGAAAGAACATCTAAGAATTTCGGTTGCATTATAAGATAAAAAGAAAGCGAGTATAAAAATTTTGTAATATAAAGAGAAAAAGAAGGAAAAGAGAAATAAAATAATAAATATGGAGATATAGGGGTAATGGTAAAATAATAAGTTAATCAAGATAAAATATTAAGTTTTATTATTGAAAAGCTAGATAGTGAACATAAATGTAAAAATAAAAACACAAAAACGGTGAAAATCCATGTAGGCTTGAATCACTGATAGATATAGTAATACAGAGGGCGTCGAACCACCACAGGAGGTGATGACCGGAGAGCCGATTCAGAAAGGGAAAAGAGAGAACAATACATGAGATATTGATATAGATCAACGATAAATTGTATCATCATCCATTCATTATTTACAATGTCCTATTTATACTATTTGACTTACATGAATGGGTTTATTGGGCCAAACAACAACAACACTAACAAACAATATTCTGACACTCCCCCTCAACTCGTACTCATAACAATGTGAAGAGGCCGAGTTGGAGAAGCAATCAACAGTAGCATTCATGGTAGCAATTCATGGACTGATTGAGCATTACAATTCCAGCATTCATAGTAGCATGTGTAGAAGAGCCCAAATAAGCATGTCAACAACCCCTAAAAGCTCTCTCAAACCAATGGCAATTATTAGAGGAAGAAGGCAATCAATATATTTCTTATAAAGCTTCCGCAAAACAGAATTTTAGTAGCTTATTTAAGCTCCAAAATCAGCAAGCATTAAACACACATCGTGCCGCAATATATGTAGAAAAAGAAGGCAACCGAACATTTTCGAGAACCTCCCCTCAAACTAATTTTATTTGGAACCACACTTTTGAAGCTCCATAAACCAGCAATATGTAATTTGGATGACACATATCGTGCCAAGGCAGTGACCAACAATTTGATGGCAATCATGTAATATTAACAAGAGAAATATATTTCAAGTGGGAGCAGTTTGCAAACTTATCTTCAACAATCTTTTAATGTGTAAGACACAAATGGTGCCAATGTAACTACCAATTCATTGACAGTATGTATTAGGAAGACAAGGTACAAGAGAAATATAGTAGACTTTGAAAATTATAGTTAAAGACATGAGAAGAAAGAAAGAGAGGAAAATTGGGAGAAGATTCACTGATATTTGAGAAAGTTTTGGTTCAGTTATAAAATGAGTAACACAAACGAATGAATGATAAGTTGGAGAAATAGAATAATAAGAGAAAAAAAATATAGAAAGAGGATAGGAAACTGACAGAGGCAGAGATTGATACAAACAACAGATGAACACTTAGATAATCCAGAAAAAATCAGATTCAAAATCAAGTGCCTCAATCTTAGAAAAGTTAATGTTCAAAAGCAAAATCTAATCAGACTCAGCTCAGACATTTCATTGAACAAATATAAGGCACTATTATATTCAATAGACAAATACATAAGACATTTCTGCCAACCGCATATGATTTTCAATAACGTAGAAGCATTTCAATGCTTTCAGCAACATTGTTTCTGTTTATCAATTAACCGCAAAGTTCCTTTGAGAAATTCAGATCAATGACATGATGTAGAATGAAACATGTTGAGGATGTGAACTGGTTTGGCAAGTAAGGAGGCATCTGATACCAGGGCAACTAGAGAAGGATTCATACTCTGCTTTATATTTCAAATTTGATTTACATCTACCATCGGTAATCACATAAGAATGCAAAATGGAATCTCTTTGATCATAAGGATATGAAGAGAGAGTATAAACCCGACACAATATAGATAGAAATTGAAGTGACCGGCCGAATTGAAGGCCACCAGAGAAGAAGTACGGTGACCTCAATCTTAGCAGGAGATGTGCAGAGATTGCGAGAGGAATCGCAACTCAGAAAAAATCAAAATAAAAAAATTTCGTAAATGACGAACATGAAGAGAGAATAAGCTCGGTGCAGATTTGGTCACCATTCATCGGAGAAGTCGAAGGAAAATGGGAAGAATCCTAGAAAATCGAATTTGGGGAAAATTGACTCCGAAAGCAAATAGAGTGGATCGATCTTGCCGCTCCGATACCATGATAGATATGGAAATACAGAGGCCGTCGAACCACCACCGAAAGTGGTGGCCGGAGAGCCGATACAAAAAGATGAGAGAGATAGAACAATACGTGAGATATTGGGATAGATTCATTGTATACAATTTCCTATTTATGCTATTAAACTTATATGAATATGTCTATTGGGCCAAACAACAACTAAACTAACTAACGGTATTTTAACAATCACCAACCTAATATGACATAATATTGAATTTCAACCATTTTTTTCACTTGTTCGTTTTAATTATTATAAAACATCATATCTTCTTGTTTAGTTCGAACAAGAAGAAAAACAAATTTGCTTCAACTTGTCTCATAATTATATGAAGTCAAAAACATATTTCATGAACTACATCATTGATAGTTGATTAAAAGTTGGTCAATTAGATCTCGACATCTCCTAAACCAAACAAAACCAACAAATCAATCCCGTCGATATCATGAGCATGGTCAATGTCCATAAAATTGGTTCTTAATCAAGAAGCAAAATATGTCGACAGGTTCTTAACCCAAAAGCCATCGCAAAATTGAACAACTGCAACATTAAATAATGGAAATAAACATTTTATTCAAAATAAGTAACTGAATGTATTTATATATTTTTGCTTTGTTTCAAAATAAGTGACATAAAACTAAGGAATGTCATTTATTTAATATATCACTTAGGTTCGGGTCATAAACTCGATTTTTATTGATTTTATTTGATGTTTTGTAATAATTAAAATGAAAAAAAGTAAAAGAGATAGAAAAAAAAATTATGAAATCATAAAAACTTAAAAATCAAAAACGATGATAAATTAACATCGTGACCCAAGCCTTATTTTAAAAACGAAAACTAATATGACATATAATTTGACAGGGAATCAAGGGGTGGCTTAGTGGTAGAGCCGTGTTTTACAACATGTAAGGTCACAGGTTGGATCCCTTCCCATGCCTCCTTGGGGCCCAAAAATATATATATATATATATATATATATAATTTGACAGCGATTGGCCCAGGTTAGAGGGAACACGTGCTAATTAGTAGTCCAAGTAATTAATAATGCTTGGAAACCGTCGACAGATGGATTATTGGAATGGAGATTCGGTGGCTAGGATGAATGATATGGTGCAGATAATATAGACGGGGTTAATTTTGTCATTTGTCATATAATTTGCACCTGATAAGTAATTAATTAATTAATGGAGTATGAACAAAAGTAGTATAAAAGCAAGTGATGAACAAAAGTAGATAAAAGCAAGTGAGCCCTTCAATTTCCAGGCGCTTTCCATCTCAGTTTTAAATATATATTTCCCTCCTTTTTGTCTCCTAAAGTTTTGACATCTAACAATAAGGCCAAAAAAAAAAAAAAGAAGCAATTATATTATAATTGAATAAATTATGATGAGTTGAATAAATTAAAAGCAATTATAATTGAATGTGCTGAGGCTTAGAAGATAAAAGCTAAAATTTAAGGGATTGTGGTGGGACTAAGAAAATAATAAAATAAATATTTATGTATGTATGATTAGGATTGCAAATTAAGAAAATGGTTCTGTAAATTAAGGAAGCGATTAATCGTAATAATTTTTTCTTTACTCTCACTATTCACTCGTAATTAGAGAGTGAGATACATGTATCACTTTGTGAGACGTTTCTTACAAGATGCGCATCAACGCTTATAGTTCGTTTGGTTGGAGGGAAGGAAAATATGAGGGGTGGAAAATAGAAGTGTTTTACTTTCAACCCTCAGGGGGGAGAAAATGCTTTTCCTTCCGGTTGTTTGGTTGAACAAGGGGGAGATAAGGAGTTTTGTTTTCACTTGTTTGGTAAGATATGAAAAGTACAAAATTGCTTTTATCCTTTCTCTTTTCCCTTCCATTTTCACTCCATTTTTGGGGGGTAAATTTTTATCAAATAGGAGGTGTTTTCATTTCCCTCCACTTTTCCATCCCTCCAATTTTCACTCCTTCCAAACAAGTGAAATGGAATACACCCCTCCAGTTTCCCCTCCTTATTTTCCACCCCTTTAATTTACCCTCCAACCAAACACATTATTAAACTCTTTGTGAATACGCTTAAACTCTTTATGAATACGCAAAAAGAAATAGAGAGGGAGTGAGGAAAAGCGATTATCACTCGGTGTTTGAAGAAATCAGAGGACATTGGATGTAAAATTGAATGATTTATCAAAAGTTTTGTGATTAAAATCCAAAATCGAAGGACATTAGGTACGTAATTTCATTTGATTTTTTTCTCATTGTTTCGGATTTATACGATTAATGCTTAATTTTTGATATAGGTAGAATTAATGTTATTTTTATTAGGATTTTACGAGGTGTATGTGTTATTTATGATTTAGTAATTAAAAATTATCACTATAAGGAGTGTTAACTTTTGTTGAGCGTTTTGGGGTGTGTTCACCCGTTAAGTTTTTCAAACAATGTTTGAAAAACAAACTAAATACACAAGTTTTCTCTCTCTACCTACTATTTTTATATACCCCTATATCACCTTTATATTCTATCAAACATCACATCAAATCACAACTATCACCCTCTCTCTCTTTCTCTCTCCATCACTATTATGTAATTTTTTAAAATTCAAAGGGAAAAATTGTAAAACTCCTACAAACACAAAATTCAAACAAAAATAAAACTTATCAAAAAACTCCACATTCAAACGCACCATGGTTGTTAAAAATTGGTATTTAATGAGATCAGACCCTTTTCGTATCTGGACTCTTTTTTGTTTCAATCGACTTATGATCACATTCATGTCCGTAATAGTGCGCGGCCCCAAGTTGTTCAAGCTTTCTTGTAAAGAACTCATTTCGGTACTAAGGGTAGGTTGATAAAATCTGGAATACAGTATTTGTTCCATGATAGATTCCATCACTTTTCTGTCGGTATTTACTTATGCGACATTTAGGATCAATTTTGCTTCCCTTGGTGGAATTAGGCCTTTTTACTATAAGAACATTGAGAAGAGTTGAGGGTTGAGTTTTTTTTTTGGGGGTTCTTACACCGTTTTTACAGTTTTTATGACCTTCTAATAGTAGTTGTAATTTCTCTTATAAAGACACAAAAGGACTCTTATAACAACACAAATTTCACCACAAACTAAACTGATGATGACTGTGTACTCATCGCATTGTTCAAACGCCAACAACACCCATTGCAGCTCTTCCCACCTCGACGAAACAAGTCGCAAAAATCACATTTAATCATGTAGAGAATCGGGTCGATGATCCTTCATGAATAAACACCAATGCCATCACACTCACTACGGGAAAAAAGCCATTTAGCGACGGAATATAGCGACGGAATTCCGTTGCTATTCACGATTAGCGACGGAATAGATTAGAACAGTATGGGAAAGTCAGCTCGATCATGAAACCCCATACTGTTCTAATCTATTAACTCATGCCCACATTTAAACTATTCCTATCTCACCCACTCAAAACCCCGTAAATTCAAAACTCATGAAATCAAGTTGATCATATATAACACCAAACTTGAATGATTAATTGAAATTTATTTTCTTGATCATAATGTAGCATCTAGTTTATCCCCAAACTCCCCGTAAGTCCAACTTATTGATTTCATCAAAATTCTTCTTCTTCTTCATAGTTCGAGTTTGATTTCAAACTTCTATCGCTTTCTTGGTTATCATATCTTTTAATGCATTTCAAAAACTTTATAAAACTAAACTAATGGTACACTTTTGAATGACCCCCCCCCCTCTCCTTGAGATACTCCTTTTTAAATCTGAATTAATATAGTAGTGTAGTTAGCGATTTTTATTTTTCGCCCACTTATTGTAACCAAAAATGAAAAATTAAGACCAACAGTCAAGTCAACTGCATGAAAATCAATAGTTACATGCACTTACAAAAAATAGCATAACATTGCTTTATTTTTTTAATAAGGCTTTTGATGTGCACTCATGTCAATATGTAGTTCAGGGCCAACTTCATAAATGGTCCATCAAATTTTGCAATTTCTGCAGATAATTTTTGTATTTTGAATTTGGCCAATTTTTGTACAAGTTTGAAAAAAAGGGACGATTTTAGTCCCTGCCGTCAATTCACCGTCAATTTGACTGTTAAGTATCATGTGCTCGGCACATGACCATTTATTCAGGGACAAAATTGAAAACACACTAAACAGAATTTTTAATAAATTAATCAAAATATGTTATTCATTTTCTGGGTACAACTGAAGAACAAAGCAAGCTCCTTCTCCGACGACGTCAGTCTTCCCCGGCAACGGCGAGGCGACGGCGATGGTTTCTGTTGGAACATTCTCTATGAAAAGTCAAATCTCAGCTCTTATCAAACAAAAAAGAATTGACCAAGAACAAAGAACCAAAATTTCACAAATTCGGACAAATCCGACCAACCCAATTCAGACAAATCTTCAACCAAGAATGAACACACAAACTCAAATTAACACCCAGTTTCAAAATCATATAAACAGCAAAACAAATCATAACAAACCCAGATTCGAAACCTTCAAACAAATCTAAGTTAAACTGAACGGCAAGAAGGAAAAGAAAAACAGTAAAGAAGAAGAAATAGAGGAAAGAGAGAGAGAGAGAGAGAACTAACGTTAATTATACGAGTCAGAGGAGTAGAATTGTTGTATTTGTCAATTTGAGATGTGCAGAACCATCGGCGCCGTCCCCTTCAAATTCTGGCAGAGGAACCAACGAACAAGAATCAAACCCAGATTCGAAACCTTCAAAACCCAGATTGAATCTGAACTTGGGTCCGGCGAGATCTGGAGCTTCCGAAGGCGGTGGTTCTTCGGTGGAATGGACTTTAGAGGAGTAGATGCGTGATGATGTCGGGTTGGACGTAGCAGAAGGAATAATTTGGGGGCGGCTATTTACAAAGCATATAAATGCTAAGTATAATATACAATTACATTTAATACACATTTTAGAAATATTTTATTAACTTTAAAACACTTGTATACCTATTTTATCCTTCTCTCAAAATAGTAATGCAATTTCTACTATACAAATTATTTTTAATATAAAATAACTATATATTTTCATCCATTTTTTGTCTTCATCTTCTTCGTTTGATAGACCCTTGATTCCTTCATTGGAATCTCCATTGCATTATCATGTTTCTCCCACACACATCATTTTTTCTGAATATTAGCATTATATATTTTTCTACAATCAATGGATTTTTTAAAATTAACAAATTTAAATAATTATTCATTCCGAATACCAAGAATCTCATTTTCTGAAGGGGATGATCAATTGTACGAAGCGACCGATTTGAAATCCACTTGGTAGAGTGCCTACGCCGACGAAAGATGCCTCAATTTGGAGAAATGCAAGAACATTAATTATGCAGCTAGCTAAAACAGGTTCATGCTTTGGTAAAGTAAAATAGTAGCTTCGCACTCAACCAGACTCTTCTTCTTCTAAAACCCCACTACTTGCATTTCCAACACAATCATCGTCATCAAAGCTTGTTTGCTCAAAATTGACCCGGCTGCATGCTGCCAGACGTTTATAAAAAAAAAACATGTGTTAAATTTATAAACTAGGGTTACGCCTAGTTGCGTTAAATTTTGGATTTTAACAAAAAATTAATGCTGAAAATAGGTTTATTTATAATTATATACTAGCTTTAAATCCGTGCTATGCACGATATGTAACTCAATTTAAAATTTTTTAATGAATTAAAAATTGTTACTATAGAAAATTAATTTTTTTAAACGAAGAGAGTATGATATAAATCTTATGCAGTTAGTTATACATTGAGACAACTTAAGAGTTTTTATAACTTTTAGATCTTCTCGAAAAAATATAGGTAGCGTACAACCAACATAATGAGCGCAAAATAGTAAACAAAATTCAAAATTGAAGTTAAGAAAATTGAACAATCGAATACCATAATCAAGATTCAAGATTAAAAAAATTAAATTGATATTTGTAAAAAATCATAACAAATATATTTTAAATCCACTTAAGAAAAAGAAACCAAAAATCTCATCTAAGATAGTGAAACAATAAAGCGGATGTAAAACTAAACGGAAGAGTTTGATCAAAATATAAATCTCAAATTCAAACTCACAATAAGATATAAAAAATAAATTTCAAGTTAAATGGAAGAATCAAAATTATTTTTTAAAATCAAAGTGATCTTCTAAGAATGTCACACCCAAATAGTAAAAAAAGCAAAAAATAAATGATAAAATATGATGCAAAAATGATATATATATTTAAATCGAAACGAATCTTAAAACTAAAAAAAGTAATATAACAATAAAAATCAAAGTAAAGACAAAACTAAAAGAGAACAAATAGTGATGAAATTACAAAATTATGATCTATAAAAGAAAATCAAACATAAATTCATCATCAGAAAATTACAAAAACAAATTGAGCCAAATTAACTATATTCACTTTAATAACATTATTTTTCAAATCAAAGAAACATGTCTTGCTTAGTTCAAAAAAGTTGGATGGACCTTCATAATTCATTGGAGTTGAATTATGGCATTGTTGTTCAAATATGTGTGCACTGACCGAGACAAACAAGGGGGAGGGGGGAGATGGTAGCTTAAGAAAAAAAAAATAGTACCTTAAGGAGCGAAGGATCCGCGAAAGGAGAGGAAATCAACTGGGGGGACGACATCGATGAAATGGATGGCAGTACAATCGAAGAGATTTAAAAAAAAAAAAATATATATGGAGAAACAAAGAATTAGGTACATTTGACTATTATTCTTCCAAAAAAAACTGTTGACATTCCCTTCTATTGAGAAAAAGCTTTTGTCTAAAACTTTAGAGTATTATTATTTTAGTCTAATGCTTTAGTCTAGTATTCTATTCTAGTTTATATGAAAAATGTATTACTCTAAGGTATTACTTTATATATATATATATTGAAGGTATTAGATAATTAGTATAGATAATTAATAATATATTGAAAGGTATTAGTTTATATATATATATATTGAAGGTATTAGATAATTAGTATAGATAATTAATAATAAAAATGGTACATATCCATCTAGTATTAGTAAACTTATATCAGTTATTTAGAGATTATTTAGACTTTAACATAGTATTTAGACACTTAATTACAGAATATGAAAGGACAAATTACTCTATTAAGAAAAGGCTTTAGTCTAAAGCTTTAGAGTAGTGTTTTAATCTAATGCTTTAGTCTAGTATTCTATTATAGTTTATATGAAAAATGTACTACTCTAAGGTATTAGTTTATATATATATATCGAAAGGTATTAAATAATTATTATAGATAATTAATAATAAAAATTGTACATATTCATCTAGTATTAGTAAATTTATATCAGTTATCTAGAGATCATTTAGACTTTAACCTAGTATTTAGACACCTAATTGTAGAATATGGAAGGATAAACTAATTAAATATCAAATCAACCATAAAGCCAGATTAGTCTAAATATGCTGAAATGGCATGCCGAAAGTCCTTATCACCAACTTTAAATATCTACAAAGTGGAATTTATGTATTATGTTGAGCATTTACAAAACTAGTAATAGTTTTATTATTTTTATTTGAAAGGGTATAAATTTTTTTTTTAATAAAAGTTATTTTTGTTACAAAGTTTTGTGTATTAAATTAAGCACTTGTATGCTTTGTAAATAGTCGTTCTCTTATAATTTAATGTGATATTTAATAAAATATAAAAATGGATGTACCGTATATAAATGAGTAAAAAGAGTAAATAAATGAAAGAAAATAATATTTTTGAAGATTAACAAAATAAACGTCCGTTTTTAAATGTGTGTTCTTGTGCATGACTTTCATCCATGATTTTTGATTTTTAACTTTTCTCTCTCATTGATCCCACAGTTTTTTTCTCTATCTCTCTCTTACTTTTTACTTTAATCATTACAAAAACCCAAAACCAAATCAATAAAATCACTCACAAGAACACACCCTAATTGTTTTCCGAACAAAGTGACAAAACGCTAATAACAAACACGCCCTTAATCCTTTGTAAAAACTGAAATCGCTCAACTTCCAAGTGCCGTTTGATAGACAAACCACAGGGAGGTAAAGTGAAATTAAATCAAAACTGTGAAAATATACAGAGGTCGGACACTCGGAAGAACAATTGCGAAGGACTGAAGGAGAAGCCAAAAAACCCGAAAGAAGAAATCAAGCTAGCTGGTTTGATTACGAATGGATTTCTCTGGCCTCAAAGAAGCCATGGCGTCCAAGTCATACGAAAAAATTGCTTCTCTCTGTGACGACCTCTTGCTCCAGGCATATATTCAGCATCCTCCTTTACCCCCCCCCTCCCCTCTATTTTTCACTGTGATCAGTCTCAATTCAAAACCCTAATTTTCAAATTAATCTCATTAGGTTGCTGCAGAGGGCACTGCGTTTCAAGAGGAATGGCCTTACGCAATTCATCTTCTAGGGCACATCTACGTTAATGACATGTAAGCCCCTGGATTTTCATTGTTATACTATTATGTAGTGCTGGCTTTTATTTGTGATATTTGGGGATTTTCGTATGGTTATATTGAGGCACGTAGTTCATGTTTAAAAAGGTAGGAATTCAACATTTTTTTTAGATTGACTGTAGTTAAGAGGGTTTAAAAGTGGTTTAGCTGATTACATTGTGTAATGTTGACGGGTGGACATGTGATTTTCAGTAATAGCGCACGGTTTCTATGGAAATCGATACCCGCTGCAGTTAAGGAGAGCCGGCCAGAAGTGGCTGCTGTCTGGAAAATTGGACAGAGGTTATGGACTCGGGACTACAAGGGTGTGCACGAGGCTATTCGCGAGGCCAATTGGAGTGCTGATGCTCAAGAATTTGTGGCTTCTTTTGCAGGTAAGTTATTGCTCCTTGTTTTCTAAGTGGCTAGCTTATAAATTTTTCCTTGTCATCTGGTTTTATAGGTTTTCTGTTGTTAATAACAAGGGAAATTTGAACTGTTATGGAAATGAGTATCTCGCTGAATGCATCACGTTGGGTGGGTATGTATCATGGTTTTCCTTTATATTAAATTGCAGTTGCTAGATTGCTTATTGAGATAGACGAGCTTGAAGTCAGTCAACTTGCTTGGTGAAGTATAGGATATTCTAATGTCTTTTCTCAGTGGAATAACAAACTAAATTGCGACAAAAAAAAGTCAAAAAGAAAGGAAGAAAGCAAGCATGTTGATCACGCCAAAGGTAAAATTAAAAGAAATTAAATGGAGATTTAAAATAGTTTGTATAAGAGTGAGATGGTTGTCTGCTAATGGAAAGATGTAGCTTGCAAACGGTACTTGTTCTAAATATATTGCCAAAGAAACATTTGCTAATATTCATCCGTGTAGTTGCTCACTATCATTCAACACGCGAGCAAGAATCTAAGGTATCATAGTTGTTTTTTATGGCAATATGACGAGGATGAAAGATGTTGCAATACGCCAATCTTATTACTTTGGTTTGGGAAATCATAATCTGCTTTGTGTCTGAGAGACAGAAGGCATATATTGATATTGTAGAAGTTGGCTATATCTGTTTTGACTTGATACTATGTAAGGTGTCATGACAACTGCTATTTTCCCTGGGAGTTTTTATGACCAACCACAAAAAGAAGAGAAGCATAGTCCAGGAAATCTTTCTGTTTCGAGAGTCCTCAAAGTTTTGATTTTGTCAACTGCCTCCTTGTATAATCTCTGTCTCAGAGGAGAAGCCTGCAATTTGGTCACATTCGCTCCTTATTGTCAAAGGAAGTCAGATTTTGGCCCAAGTTAGGTTAGAGAGAGAGAGAGACGTTTTCTGTGTATATTACTCAAAATGAATGAAAACGTTAACATACACCCTATTTCTACTCATATACAAACATTACAC
>JAOWAN010044929.1:0-28489 GCA_028566635.1 Lobelia cardinalis | reverse complement strand
TCTCTCTCTCTCTCTCTCTCTCTCTCTCTCTCTCTCTCTCTCTCTCTCACACACACACACACACACACAGCCACGTCCAGGGGCAAATCAGCAGTCCTTGTTTGAGGTTAAAACTGCACTTTCAGAACAGCGCCTCGCCTAGCCATGTCTAGGCCCAAAAGCTGCGCCCGCCTGAGCCTAGGCGCCTTTAAAAACTGTGTATAAGCCTCTTATGATAGTTGGTTAATCAAACCTAACTACTTGTAAGGTGAACTATAAATGTAATCTAAATATATTGCTCCCTGCGTAACGTGAATTATGAATAATTATTTTTAAAAATATAATGTTTGGTAAACCCACAATGGTACCAGAATGTATCCTTCCAACAGCCAAGCTGGTGCACTAGCTGAAGGAAGTTTATAACTATACCCAGGCACACTCCCCCTCCCTTAAGGAATATCACAATCATATTGTTATGGAGAGAGCAATACTTTTCCCACTTTATTTGAGCATTCAAGTAAGATAAACCTCTTTGATTATGTTCCATTTCAAAATGTAGGATATGGAAAAACTCCATTTTAGCACTGGATTCATGTGTCCTGGTTTATGTCTGTAAATGTGGATTTCTTTTCCAGCTCTTCTTTTTTTTAAATGTCAATATAATATTCGCTTTGTTCCTCCGCACGACTCTAGACAAGCAAATTAAAAAAAATGAAAATTCAGCTACGTTTTCTCTATATTTATGCATCAATTATCCAAAAGTGCATCGAGTGAAATTGAGTGAAAAAGTGATGCAGGACATAAGAACAAGCACAAGAGGATTAGATGTGTATCATTAATTGGTTATGTTTTATTATTCAGAGATGAATTGGTTATTATGTATCCACTAGATTAGCTATACCACTAAGTAAGTTCCTTAATTTTTTTCTTTTTTCTTAATAAAAGAAGAATATCATTGATAGAGAAAGAGATTACAAGGAAGGTGGACAAGAAGTCGTCCAAAAAACCATCAAAGCATAAAAAGAACAAAAAAAATCACTGAATAGAAGCTCTCTAATCTCTAGACAAATCTCCTAGAGACACGCCATGGAAAGATCCAAAACTCCCGGCCCAAAGAGAAAACTTCACCATGATCTTCTCCCACAAAAGCGAGAGCGATAATTCTCAATTTATGAAAATTCGAGAATTCCTCTCAAACCAAATGTTAAAAGGCTGAATACAGCACATCCCCACAGCAAAGAAGCATTAATAGATCGACCAAAGCACAAATGTCTATCATACAATAATCCACACGGTGCGGCATAATGCAAAACTCACCTTGCAGTTCAAACAGCATGCACCAAAGACTCCAAGCCATGAGGCAATGCATAAACAAATGCTCGCGAGACTCGTTATCTCCCATACACATAATGCACACATCTAGAGAAATATGTCTTTGGATGCTGTCTTTGCCACCAATCATTAGTATTTAACCGACCGAGGACCATTCACCAAGCAAAGACTTCGTACTTAAACAAAACTTGGACTTCCAAATGAAATTATAGAGAGGAAAATATATAATGTATCCGGTGAACGAAGAATTTTGGTGAAAGACTTAACACAAAAAGACTCGGACTGTTCTAGAAGCCAAATTCAGCAGTCGAATTGAAGATCCGAATGACGAAATGGAGACAACTGATGTAATAATTATGCCCCTGGATTCTCTTTTATTGAGATTCCTCACAAAATAAAAATCTCAATTAACCTAACCCCCCTCTCTAACAAGAAAAACGCTAATAGAAGTGCTATAAATACCGAAAAGTCGAAACAAACGAGTAAAAGAGAACTTAAGAGGAAAGTTTCTATCTGATGATCTTCCAAAAACCGAACTTGATTCCCAAATCCCAAGTCCAATCTCATAATGAATATGAGGATGGAAGAGATGAAACAACTAGAAATAAACTTCCTGACATGCGTGATAGAAGGACTCGTAGATGCCTCCCACCCATTCTGGCTAACACCAAACTTGTTTCGAATAACTCTATGCCAAAGAGAATAGACACAAACGGAAAACACCATAACCACTTACCAATCAAGGAAATATTTTTTAGAACCAAGTTCCAAAGCCCTAGCTCCCCTCCTTAGGCCAGGCCACCAAATTATCTTTACTCCGCTGTCCAGTCCGACACCACAAAAACAGACGCATGATCCCTTCAATGCGTTATGTCACCCCCGTGGGTAACTTGAACAAAGACAAAAAAATGATCGATGAGAGTAATTCCTCCCCCCCCCCCCTTTAAAGAGAAATATGCACCCTTCCATCCATCTAAACGCTTGGATACCTTATCAACAACCGGATCCCAAAACCTAGTTGCCCTACGTTTCCCACCTAATGGAAATCCAAGGTAGGTAAAAGGGCAGTTCATAAAAGAACAGCCTAAAAGAGTAGCATAGGAATTTAAAACCTAAGGATCAACATTAATACTAGGTAGATAAAATGAGCTTGAGGCCAAACGCAGGCTCATGAACAGTGAGGACATGCACAAATCTACATGCTCCTCGAACAAAAACATCATAGTATTGCCGGCATATTGAAGGCGAGAGACCTTCATGCCGCCATTGCCTAAACAACATCCCTCTAAAACACCCCTCTCTTCACTCCTCATGAGCAGCCTTCTAAGAATATCCACGACTATCGTGAAAAGTAATGGAGAGACCAAATCCCCTGACGAAGGCCTGTAGAAGCAAAAACCACTTCTTAGGCTCCCCATTAACCATAACAGAGAACGAAGAAGATGAAAGACAGCCATAGATCCAACTACGCCATCTAGAACCGAAACCTTTTATATCCATCCTTAGATCACGAAAATGAGTCTTAGTATTTGAAAACTAGTTGTTTTCCTATTACTACTCGTAATAATTAAGAAAGTTTTAATACTCGGCAACTAGTTGCCTTACTTTCCCTTGTCATAATAGTTTATGTATATCCTAGTCCTAGATTTATTCAGAATAGTGTCAGCAATAAATAAAGTTGGAATGCCTCAGATTTATTTAGAGTTGATTACCAAGATTTAAGTTTGACTTTTGTCTATGTGGCCTGCGGGCATGGCTGATCCCTTGTGAGGGCAAGCGCGCTTCTTCTCCTTATTCACTTTTTCCCCTAGTTCTAAATGCTGAATTTCATTTGTTCTTCTATACGCTTCCGCTATTAAAAAAGTATTGGAGGGGAGCCAAGTCTTACATATGTAATCCAAACGCCTGTTTTAATTAATTAATTTATTATTATTATTTTCGCAAAGTTGTAGTGAAAACTTGTCTTATTTCAGAGGACACCTGTACTGCATGAGAAATTTTGGCATACAACTTTGTATCACTATCATACCTGCATACATGGATCTATATACTACATAAAGGGGGAAATTGGTTCAGATATTCCTTGTAGTTTACTAAGATACTTGGGTAGCATAGATTCTAATGTCAACTCCAAGAGGATGAGTAGGAATCTTTAGGTGCATATTTGATTTAGGTGGAGTTAAAAGTAATAGGAAATATAATTAAAGATTAGCTAACTTTGACAGATTTCTCGAGGATCACAGGTCATTGATGGAACAGAAATCAAATCTTCATATATGCATATATCCCAGAATGCATCCAAAGCGAAATTAAAAATGTATTGTCATCATTCAAGCGATTGGAACATCGAAGAAAGTTTGGTATAATAAAATATGTGTATAAGATCAAAGCAGAAAATTGCTAATTAAACAATAAAATGGCCAGTCTTCTGAGAGATACGTGCAGGAAAACTAACCACAGTAATAAGAGTTTCTAAAGCCTCTAATGCAGCTATCTTCACAGATAACGGAGTTGGGATTTCTCGCAAATATACGTTATTAGACTGCCCTTCCAGAGTAGCAAATGTCATTTCATGCTTCCTTTTCCTAGTCTTAGGCTGTGGCGCTGACACAGACGAGGTTTTTAAGTAAGCATTAGAATATGCCTCCTTACCATGATAACCATCCAGATCAACAAATGCATTGTTTATAACTTCCTGGGTGAGGTATATTGTCATCCCTGCAGAATACACAACAATGCTAACTTAGAAATAAAGTATGATGCAGAGATCTATGTGTAACGTAAAGCTAGCTCGTCTTAACAAAGACATTATAGCTCAAGACAATAGGAGGGAAGTGACACAATCTGCACACAAGAGAAGAACACCTAATTCCCTTTTTTTTTAAGAGAAAGGAGACTAAAAGATATTTTTGTTTTTAATGAGAGCTAATGATAAAAGCCAGAACTTAATATTTTAAGTTATGGAGATGTGCAGTATAATCCAAAAGCATAAGATGTGGTTAAAAGCATACCAACCCCCATGGACATCAGCAACATTCTCATCAGGGCATACACCTTCACTCTATGTTTTGGCATTACGCATCTCTGGAAATACCCGGTGATGAGTCGCAAAATTTCTGCAGCATGAGGTAACATTTGACTGCAAATAAGATGAAGCATTCCTTTAATGTTAGTGTGTCCACACCCATATAGACAGTATTAAATATAAATGGATTCAGTTGTCAAGCCACGCTTAACCCAAAGGGGTCACTTGACCTCTTTTACTTTAGCCAAAACGCCTTATTAGATTTGGGGATTCGTGACATTTTTGAAAATTAGAAGTTTGTACAAGTCAATTGAATTTTTTGACCCTGTTAAAATGAGAAATAAAGAGCTTCGTGAAATTTCTGTGTTAACTCTGTTTCGTAAAAGACTTGGAGCTTAGAAAATACTCTATCCGTCTCAAAAGATAGTCTCATTTTGGTTATTTTGGGTCAATTTGATTAAACTTTGACCCAACATTTGTAAAAGATATATATGTTCTTGCAAATCCATATGATAATTATAAATATTTAATTAGAATAAGAAAATATGACAATTATTTATAGATGTTTGGACAAAATTTAATTAATTTATACAAAACAATCAAAATTGAACAAAACTTTTTCTGGACAGATGGTATAGTTATCAATGAGCATATTCTTTTTCTATTTTGTTTTTTTAACCAACTATTTTGAAAATATATGTTTTCTTCATTTTTATTATTGACTTACCTTTTAGTAAAATAATTATCCCTCCATTCCAAGCTAGAGACTATGTTTGAATTTGTCATTCAGTTCAGAATTATTTGACCAAAGATTTATGTAAGACTATCAATCATTTAGAGATATGAAAATTGCAATCCAAGTACTTACAAAATAGTTCCAATGGCTAAAAATTTATCACCAAAGATTTAGTAACATACATACATTAATGTTTTATTTGGTTTAGTGTTAAATTGACTTGTAAAAAAGAAAATATAAAGTAGAACTCTTTCCTTGACGGAGGAAAATTTGTTAAATATTTTTGTCCCTTACTTGGTAAATAGTATATTTGGCATCATGAACACAATGTGGATCCTGACAGCCAACCTCTAAAAGGGACTGTTTGATACCTCTTAACCACGTTCTGAATGAGATCTGAACAGGTTGTTTGTTGGTTCAGTCAGCTCAACCGATATTCAGGCTTTTTGATAGACTTTGATGAACGGTTCTTAATGCATCTGAGGGATTAGAGCCCAAACTTTAGACTGAAGTGTTCAGCGATACTGCTGAACAGAAAAATGACCAGCTTTGTCCCTGCCTTATCAACATAGCTTGTACATATACTGGGAGTAATTTATTATAATACGCTTTTTTCTAATTTATTTAATATATGCTCCGGACTGACTGTTGCCAAACTAGGAAAGACTTGTCTCTTTGTTATAGTGTTCACAATTATGAATGTGTGGGGCTGGTGGTGAATTTAAGTCAAATAATTTCAAGTTTAGAATTCAAGTTTTAAGGTTTTTCAATCTCAAGAAAATAAAGAAATCTTTTTATCCACGAGTTGACCACTAGTTTCATTTAAATGCCTAAGATGCCTTTTCTCAAAATACGTGTATTTCAGAATGGATACTTATTTAAAGATCAAATGAAAAAGAACTAATCATTTATAGGTAGCTGAAAGTTTTATTTGTGAAGAAAATGTTAATTCAAATCAAAACTTATACTCGCAGTTATTATGAGTCATTGTAGAAAATCATTGTTATTCAAAAGACAATGGCTATGGTTTAGAGATTCAAAAGGACAAAATTGGAAATTTTAATTTTTTCAGATGTTACGAACATTTATGTATCAGATAAGCTTATACATTCACTATCTATATGCCTGGCAAAATAGTTCTAATGAGTTGAGTTGGGTTGAGTAACAGCACATAACATGTTGTAATTGGTTCAACCTATTATAACACATTTAATTAACCGGTCAAATGGATTGATAATAAATGGAATGGGTTAAACCCGGGTCAATCAGTTGGATACTTTTTAACACTAAAACACATGTTTTACACATTCTAATACACGCAATTGTGATTAAATGGGTTAGATTGGATTGAGCTTCAAACAGCTTAGAGTGGGTTGATTTGACTCATCTTACCAGGCCTAAGTATCTATCAGTCAGAACTGGATCTTAATATATTTAGATTATTCAGATGTGTATTCAATGTTCAACATAAAACTCTTAATGCTATCAAACAACACCTTAGATGCTATACAAACCAGCATGTTACAATTTGACATTTCGTCTAGTTCAATGCAAGGCCATCATGTAAGACACGTTTCTATAGATTCATTTATTATGGCTATCTTTGTAAGTTTTGGTCTTCCTCTTAACTCTAGATTGGTGGTTGTTATAAATAGTATCACAAGTGCTATGTGGTGCGCTAGTGGTCTACATGGTACAAGTCCAAACCCACGTAAACAACTTTCTCCTAATTTATTTCTTATACGTCCAACTTTTACCATCTCACGTATTTGTACAGCTTAACCCACAAAGCAGAACAAGAAAAATAAATGAAAAGACGAGATGTTCAACCTGCGCACTTCCTCTACAATTCCATGAAGTAGCTCCAAACTGCAGAGATGCAGGTGTGGAAGTTCTGAACAAGTTTGTTCTTGCTGCATGGCAGTCAGAAAGGGGTACAATGCATGTGGCAAAGAGCCATCGACCATCAAAACTCTCCTGATGAGCATTATTAATGGCCGAATAGGAACAGTTACCTACAGTCAAAAAAACAAACTAAAATTCATAAGAAAATAATAGTTTTAGAAGTGCTACAAATCACAACTAAAAGTACAACTACATTATCAAACCCGCATTGAGCAGAATTCCAACTTTGGGTATTATGATATAAACAAATATGAACCTATGAAACTACCTTAACAGGATAAGAACTTGTAAGCATTGTACAACAGCAATGCATCAGCGCAGAAATAGTAGCCAGTACTGATCTTTCAGGCTTCGTTGCCTGTTGGGATGTATCTAGGCCTCCTAGTGGAGGAGGGGGATCTTTTCCTGGTGGAACCAATGCCCTCGTAACTTCATTGATTTTAGAATCTGCAATGTAGACAAGCAAAAATATAAAACAGAATTGGATTAACAAACCAATGCCAATATAGGCCTGAAGCATTACCTTCTTCTAGACCTTGGAAGGCATCATTCAGAAGACCATTTATTGACAATAAGATTTTTTGCATCATCAATGACCAGCTATCCTCATCTCCTTTGGATTTAGGAAGTAATGCCAAGCAATGACCAAGTTTCTGAACAAGTTACCAAAAAATTTGGTGATCTTTCACTTGCCATCCGAAAAATTAAGGTGATAATTGCAATGGCAATAACAATAATAATAATTTGAATACAAATACTAATAACAATATCTTACTATTACTAAGGGAGATTTGAGTTGTGTCAATTGAAGTCATGTCACACATTTTCAATTTGCCAAATTACCATTTAATTTTGTTACATAAATTAATCAATTTATATCTACTACTCTAAATAAGTATCCACTACCTCTTACATAGCATATTTAAATGTTTTAAATAAAACTACAAGATTTAAAAAAGAAGAAAACATAAGTAAATTATGAAAGAATAGATCATATTTAAGAAAAAGGAAAATCATGCACAGGCAATGTGCTAGCCTACATGTACTAGCAATAACCACAACGGGATCCTAATACTAGTCTATGTGACACCGCATCCAGGAGCGGAGGCAGCCTGTTAGGAGGGTAAGCCAATCCTTCTCTAGGATTTAGGGAAAAATAAGATATGCAGGGTGTTTTTAGTCAACCCTACTAGCTAGAGGAAGGAAAGTCTAACGTTGAAGTCTAAAATCCTAAATCTCTGTTGAATACGTGTGTAATTAAAAGCTATCAAGAAATATATATTCGAAAATTTTTCTTTTAATCTTGTTTTTAAAATAGTTTTCTAAAATGTTTGTATTTGAAGTTGGTGTTTTTGATATTTTATTTATCGAATTATATTATCTTCTATATATATATATATATATATATTGTTCTTTCCATATTTTACGTATTGAAAATTTTCTAATAGGCTCGCCTTACCCTTCCAAGAAATCCTGGCTCTGCCATTGAATGCATCACATAGGTTGTACCTCACATTAAGTAGCCACACCCAAGTGACACACCGCCTCATAGATTGGATTTGGAAATTGGAATTGCTATCACTTTCCTAATAATAATACTAATACTAGTAATAAGGCAAAACTTCATTGATAATCATTCAACTATACCGCTTTTTCACTATTCATCATTCATGTCATTTTATTTTATTTTTGTCGCTGGGTCATTTTTGTATTAGATTCAAGTACAACGTAGGCCCCTAACCCGATAGAAAATGTGATGATTTAGTCTTAATCGAACTAGGGGTATGTGTTGGCCAAAGTTAACATATGCATCGATAATACGACAAGACATGAAAGACCGTGATATATATGGTGACTTGGCATTGAATCGCGTGGAATGGCGAAAAACGATTCATTTAGCCAACCCCTTTCACTATTCATCATTCATGTAATTTTATTTTATTTTTGTGCTGGGTCATTTATGTTTCAGATTCAAGTACAACATAGGCCCCTAACCCGATAGAAAATGTGATGATTTAGTCTTAATCGAACTAGGGGTAGGCCAAAGTTAACATGTACATCGATAATACAAAAATATATGAAAGAGTGTGATATGTATGGTGACTTGACATTGGATCACGTGGAACGGCGAAAAAGGATTCATTTAGCCGACCCCAAGTGATTTGAATTACGACTTTGCTGTTGTTGTATTCATAGGTTGTGTTCTCCTGGGTGGTATTCACCCAAGTTTTTTGATTTTGTGATTTTTCTCTCTCATTGGTCTCACACTCTTTCTCTCTATATCTCTCTTACTTTTTACTATAATCATTACAAAAACTCAAAAACCAAATCAATAAATCACCCATTCAAACACACCCATAATGATTTGTCATTCCATTACTTTTACCGCTAGTTGATCGTTAAGTTAGAAGTTTTAGGGGTATTTTCGGCCGACTTGGTTGGACTGAAGTTGTATAAAATTATGAGGGTAGCTTATACAATATTTAAAATATAGAAGTCAATTGTTTGAGGGCAAAAAATTTGGAAACCATAACAAAAATAAATGATTTACTTGAAAAGTAAAACTAAATATTAATATTAATTTAACACAAGAACAAACATATTAATTACTTTATGTGATAAAGTATGTTATTTTGATAAGTTGTCATGCATTTTAGATAAAAGGTTGATTTTAATTTTAAATGAATTTATTAAAAAAATAATAGTTTGCTTGTGTAATCGACTAAGAACTAAAATTAAATATTATTATATACATTTTGCATCCTCATTTTCCACCGGTTACAATCACTATGTTCAAATTTAAAAGAAAGTAAAAATATTTTACAATCAAAGACACTTTAAACCCCAATTCCAAGAGTTACTATCCACCCCTTCTTCCACCACCATATTTAACAGCTGCCACCAACCATCTTTAACCCCAATAGCCATCGCCATCTACTCCTCCTACCACCACCCATTCAGCTTCCAACCCTCCTACCTCTGACCAAAGCAGTTGCTGCCCCGACCCCAAACCTAAACCCAACAGTTGTTGTACGTCCACCATTCCTGCCACCCCCTAACCATTTTCATCTCTGCCACAGCCTCCCTTCAAATCACACAGCCGCGCATCGTATCCATTTACCAAGCACCAAAATTCTCATCTCAACATCAAATTGAAAAAAAATAACTGTTGATTGCAATGACGATATGAATGGGTTATTGAACTTTCTGGAACGGATTGAGTGGCGGCGCCTGATGCTTCGATTTGAATATTAGTTATTGAACTTTATTGGTTGAATGGGGGCACTACGGCGAAGAAGTGAACATTGACAGCAAGGGCAACAACAACATGTCGAGCTTATTGATCGGGTACTAGAGTTCTTGGTACGGGGTGGAGGTTGTCAGGTCGAGGCGGATTGTAAAGAGAGGGAATCGATGGTGGCAGTGTGGGAGGGGGAGGCGTCATGAGTCCCACAAGGGTGAGGATAGGAGAAAAGAGGTGGGCAGCAGGCTTAGTGTGAAAGGAGAGGGGAGTAGAGCGGCAGCTAGCGGTAAGGGAGGGGAGGGAAATGCTGGTAGGGAGGTGCGGGACTTAGGGTTGAGCCAGAGGGACGTGGTGCTGCTAAGATGAGGTGGAGAGGGGATGGCTGCTGGTATGGGATTTTAGGATTAGGGTAAAAGTAATGAAGAAGGTATTTAGGATTTTAGGGTAAGTTTGGTTGAAAAAGATGCGGTCTAGTGGTAAGACGGCTTCCCTGTTTCCAACAGGTCACGGTTCGAGCCACGATGGGGGTAAGTGGGGGAACCACTAACAATCCTCTTAAGAGAAAAAAAAAAGGTATGCTAAACTTTACATTTTTAAAACAATGCACATGACACCCTCATAAGTTTAAAAAATTGCAGCCCTAAAGATTTTTTTTTTTTAAAAAGGTATGCTAAAGTTTACATTTTTTAAACGATGCACATGACACCCTCATTAGTTTAAAAAATTGCAGCCCTACTTAAATGGATAAACTTTCTAACTTGACGACCAACTAACAGGAAAATGTAACGGAATGACCAACTATGAAGAAAAACATTAATGATGAATGTTGAAAAGGGAGTATAGTTGAGTGATTATCTAAGAAGTTTTGTCTAATAAGGCATAAATATGCACTCTCACCTGTAACATGGTATAGCTGCATTTCCCTGACATAAGCTTCAACGTAATAGCAGCTTCAGCCTGCATAAATAATTACTCACACAACTCAACATGCAGAACATTAACCAAGCAGCCCTAGTTACAGTTAAACAGACTCCCTGTAATGATTTTTGCCAGTACGGAACACATTCATGGTTACTATAGAGAAGCTACTGCTACAACTAAACTCTAGATTATTCCAGCACAAATATATCATATAGGCCTCCTAAATACAGAGTAAGTAACTATTAGCATATTTATTGTAAACGCACTCCAGGTTACACTTCCCAAAAACTTTCGGATAGATAATGTTACTTCTTAAAACCTTGGTCTGGATCAAAGGGAGTGGTAATAAGCAAATTTGGTGGGTATGTAATACCTATCAGTATATGGTATACTCAATGAGCAGCATTAAAGTTAATGAAAACATACGCTTGACGAGTACCTTTAGTTGTTATTTAGCTCTCTTAATGAAAGAGTTTCATGATACGTAAGACTTTGGCTGATAATATGTTCATCATCTTATAAGATTTAGTATGTTTCCCTTTTCCAGAGGAGTGAGATCGATGAAAAACCCAACATGATTTAAAATCTTGCAATAGGAGGATAGAACACTTACACTATCATGATGTCGATGAACAGAAGATGGAAAGAAATTGATAATTGTGCATAACAAGCATACGGCTCCTTCCTGTTCAAGACAGCCAAGAGCACAATGAATAAACCCAAAGATACAAAATTTAGATCATTAGAATTCAGAAGGCATAAACAAGTCTGTTGCTAAGAATATAGATAATGGATAAACACATAAAAAAGTGACAAATGTAAACAGGGAAGATGATGTACAAAAACTTGAAATTCTAAATTCCAAGTTAAAATATTCAGTCAGGGACTCAGGGTGAATCAGTTAATAAGGTTCTGCAAGAGAGACAGAAGTACAGAGACTAAGACGGAGAACCCTGCACATCCTACCTTTAGCTTGCACTAGAAAAAGTTGCCACAGTATGCAAAACAGATTTGTATAATGCAAACCCAGAGTTTCTGTAACAATACTCGAGAATCAAGTTCACTAATAGGAGTATTTTAAATAAAAGAGCACTCAACAATCTTCGTGGATGTAGTACTTATGACATAAATAAAAGAGCACTCAACAATCTACCCTTCAGGAGAAGAGTAAGTGAGGTTGACGAAGCATGCAATGATTTAGGTAGGTATAATTGTAACGCCCGAAGCCCGAAAACCCGGTCCGCAACATCACCCGCCCACTGGCCCACAGCACCAACATTTCACTAGCGCACCACAGACTTACCCAAAAGTCCATTAATAAGTTGGTGTTAAGTGGTAGTAGGGGAGCATATTACTATGGATTTTGTGGTCGCTCCGGGGTGGGGAATCAAGAGAAGCAAGGCGAGTTACCAAGGACGGTGAAAGGACATAAGGCGATTCGGGTGATTGTCACTCGATTAACTAAGTCGACACTTTTTCTTGCAATGCAGGCTAATGACGCGTTGGAGAGGTTGTCCAAGTTATATATACAAGAGATCGTAAGACTACATGGAGTACCAATTTCTATTGTATCTGATAGAGAGAGTAGATTCACCTTGAAGTTTCGGGGCAGGTTGCAGCGAGCTTTGGGTACTAGTTTGAGTATGAGCAGACAGGCAATCGGAGAGAACCATTGAAACATTGGAAGACATCCTTACAACGTGTGTTTGGGCTTGTAGTGTAATTAGGATGAAGTGATGAACAATTGCCACTAGTAGAGTTTGCTTACAACAATAGTTTTCACTCTAGTATTGGTGTGGCACGTGATGAAGTGTTTCATGGGCGAAAATGTCGATCACCAACTTGTTGGGATGAAGTGGGCAAGAGGAAGTTGGGACCGGAGTTAGTACAAGTAACTCCCGAGAAGGTGCAATTAAATAGGAAGAGATCGCTGATGCCTCAGAGCATGCAAAAGTTGTATGCCGTCGGTCGCCATCGTGAACTCGAGTTCGAAGTAGATCATGTGTTTCTTGAAAGTTTCTCCTACGAAGGGAATAATGAGTTTCGGTATTCAAGGAAAATTTAGTCCAAGATTTGTAGATCTATTTGAGATTTTGGATCGATTTGGGTTGCCACCAACACTTTCTGGAGTTCACAATGTGTTCACCTTTCGATGCTACAAAAGTACATTTCAGATCCGAGTCACGTGACAGAATTTGAACCGTTGCAGTGTCGTGAAGGCTTGAGATATGAAGAAGCGTCAATTCGAATTATCGAAGGACCGAGTTTAAGGAAACGCACCATTCCATATGACAAAGTTCACTTGAGAAGCCACTTGGGAACTCAAGAGTAAGATGCGAGAGAAGCACCCCAAACCGCTTGTTGAGGAGCCGCACCAAGTTTAGAGGATTGAACTTCTTTTAAGGGGGTAAGAATGTTATACCCGAAAGTACATAAGCTCCAAATATATTTCCAGATATAACGACGACTCAAACCGACACTACCACGACTGAGTATTCAAGCATAACCAAAATAATATACAGAATTAATGTATGCTCCGTATAATTTCAACCAAAGAGTAAATTTCAACTAATGTATATTTCAAGGATTGGTACCACTACTCCACCCGTGGCCCATTTATTCACCCAATAACTAGCCAAAAATGACAGTCCCTGTCCATGCACAAGATCACCGTAGAACACACACCATGTTGACTCTTATAACTGTACTACTACTAGTATTACATAAAACAAATTAACGTAGTTTTTTATTAAAAAAGCACGCTTGCTGTCACGCACAACATGCTGGCCCATGCACATACAGTGACTACCCTACTCTCACACACTACCTTTAGATGTCCTTTCTTTTTTGTCTTTTCAAAACCAGTACGACTCACACAAGTTTTCTGAAACCATATAAGGTAGATATTTATAAGGTAGATAGCTTACTAATCTTACTTTACAAAATAAAAGATAAATTAAAACATTAAAAAGAAAATCAATATAAGACACATGTATTTCTTTATGACTAGTTTTCCGATCTCACTACAATTCTATGAACAATATTTTGTATACGTACAAAACAATCCAACTAACATATTAAAACATAAAACCCATAAATTACTCATCACAACAAACATAACAATATGGGATAATAACAAGATATTACTAATAATAAATCTCTCTCCTTTATTCAGAGACCCACAAGTTGGTACGCGGACAAACTAATGAAAGGAACACACACCAATACTAACCATAAATTAACACTCTCATACTTCACTGTCATAGTATTTTCATCAAAAACAACAGAGTACACAATAAACACACAAAGCATTCATATCTGGTACATGTATATCCAGATTATCCAATAGTTCGCATATGTTCCTACTATCCGACATACGATAGCATAACTCTAATATTAACTAAAAAGAAGAGGACCAAAACACACCACTAAAGTTGTTAGGTAGTATAAAAAATGTGATGCCTAAACCCTACCACTCGGAGTAGTTGTATATATATACACACAAATATCGGCAACCAATAGAACACAATCCTAACAAAAACAAATTCCCTTTTTTTTTAATTATTTTTTCTAATTAAAATGACGTCTTTTCCAAAATATACTCCTCAATAAGAAATTGGCATTTCATTCTGAACAAAAATACGAACATCTAGTTAATTACGAGGGTATAACCGTCAATACCCATAACCACATAACAGCATACTATTCAATTTAAACACATAATTTCTCAGGTATAAAAATAATAAAGTACAAGAAACAGCTTGATGCAAAGAGCAGAGCTTTTTCTTTTTTCAGACAAGAACGACCAGAGGGTTTCATGCATTCACAGCTACCATAGTTTAGCCTCCAATGCAAGATAAGTTCTGAATACATTAGTACCAACCTGTACAGCATCTGAAGTATCCCCGCTTAGCAGTTTCAGTACTGGTTGAACAAGTTTAGAGGCATGAGAAGTTCCATCTTTCTTCATATTTGGAATTCCACCCAACCTATAGTTTATTATAAAAGGAAGCACATTTTAGGTGGGTTATAGCTTTGTCGCAATATGAACTTCTACAGCAAATATGAAACAGTGCCTATTTCAGATGATTCACTGTTTCTCTTTTCGGTGATTACTAAGGTTAGCAATGTCTTGAAGTCAAATCTGCATTTCACAGTGCAGTTCCAATGACCAGTTTAATAACGTAATACAAGTTGAATAATTGTGAATATTTGAGTAAAAGTGAAATTCTGCCGTTCCATTTCCAAAGTATCGATGAGGATGATCATGTTTCATATGATATTCCTGGCAATATGAAAATATGAAAAATGTGGCTGTACGAAGATGCATGAATATTTTGGCATGATAAGTGTGATAGTCTGTAACAAATTATTTCATGGATTAAGAGGTATATAAACAGGTAATTGCTCTGTTCCTGTTAGTGTTCATGTAAGGCTTTACCCTCAAGAGTGGGTAAGGGACAGATTGAGCTTTCTTGCAAGGTTTATTTGCTAGCTCAAAGGTAGAATTTGAGGCACTTTCAGTAGGGTGTTATGTGGCTCGGGTGAGGGATCACAACCTCCAACCTCAAATTAAGCTAGTCATTCTTGCCGCTGCAAAAGCTCCTAGGAATGACAAAGATGGGACAGGGCCAGTTTTATATATGGTAGTGCCTCACTAGGCTTAAGAATCAAGCTGTATAGTAGTCATTTATTCCTCTAACAATGCCTCGCCGAATTAAGTGAACCCATTGCATGTCATTTATCATCCTCACTTACCTACATGAACCATTTATTATATTGCTACACACCAATCTCCGACAATCAAAGCGTTTACTTTCAATTCATAATCTACTGGTAATCAATAATTAAAGTTTTCTTATGTTTTCTATTCTTCTGAGTTTCCTTTTTTTTTTTGTTATCACCATTGACTCATGGCATACTTGTCATTTGCAACCAGGTCCCACAATCATGACATCGTGAAAAAGAGAGAACATTTCATAAACTAGCTTTTCTACTATGGAGGGATGGACAGCTATTTACCTTGTAAGAAGATCTGATATTGAGACACAACAAGCAACCTTCACCAATTGAGATTCTGTGGGAAGCTGTTTAAGATGCAATATCCACAAGCTGCATTAGATCACCAAAAATGATGCCTCTTATATTTATGATCCACCAGAACTCATGAACAACCTAACAACAACACTTCTTCTCGCCGTAACTTTCAGCCTATACATCTATGTAGTTTGCAAAGTCAATTCATGAATTATATTATTCTTGAGTAACATAAAGAGTCAAATTCATCCACAAGACACATTTGACAGCAAGGCTAATGTGTATAACCAAGTAACTGAAACAGATGAAGCATTTTATGTTGATTCTAGCCCTCGTCATTCAGATATGTAATCTATAGGCCGGATAGAATATATATAGAGAGTACTAGATCCATTTCACATTATAAAACATGTTATGTGGTTATACAGAAAATGATGAATCTCCGGTTTTAAACTTGAAACATAGTTCAATATTTCCAAGTATCAATTTCACAATGATAATCATGAATAGAAGCACATAAGGATTCTCTCATAGTGCAAACCACTTAACACAGATGACATAATCAAGTCAAGAGCAGCCCAAACTCTAAAGTGAGTAGTTGCACGCAGACTCTAAACAATAAAATATTTTATCATGCTAATAGTCTTACAGCAATATCTCAGAGATCTTCACTACATGCAAATGAAATTTGCATATATTTACAATAACTAACAGCACATACAACAATCTAGTTTGGAGGGAGATTCTCATAGCATTTGTCTGGAATAAATTATCGACCAGCTTTAACAGCTAAATAACAGATACTCTTCATATGAATATAATAGAGAGAATGAACGAAAGGAAAAATATCCGTCTAATGCTAAAGAGTTGATGTGTTTACGAACAAACGAAATTGTTAACCTAAAAAACAAGACAATCTAGAAGATTAGGAACTATTAAATACACATACAAGAGAAGAAAGTAACTGCAATTCCAATGAACGGCGGAGAAAGGGACAAAAACAGTTAAACTGAAAACCCAAATTTTACAAGATAGTAATACCAGGTGCCATTTCAATAAATAAAATCCAACTTGCTGGGGTTGTGGGTAAAGATAGGATTAACCAAGAGTCTGTAAGTTCCTTTTCACCCAGTGCATTTGAAAGGCTTTCATATATACAAAGATACTGCACACTGTGGCAGTGAGATGTGTTTGTTGTTCTGAGAGGAGACGAATGCCAGAACTTTCAGAATCAGTCACTGCATTTCTCACTTCTATGGGACAGAGTTGTTTATATTACTTCGCGTTGGGCTAAGGCTAGAGCAGCATTACAAGGCGAGCACATTCACAACTATAGTGGTTTTGGAATGCTCTGCTTTTTTACTGTTTTTCGACTTCTTTTTTAAGTTTTTTGGAGTTCATAGTTTTCTTCAATTCCTTTTTCCAAATGAACTTTTCATTAGTCCTCAACTAACTCTTCTCTTTTTCTTCAATGTAATCTTCTTTTTTTTATCATAAGAAATGAAGAAGCTTCTAAATGCAACGCAGTTACGCAGATAATAAGAAGAAAAGTCAGAGATCCCAACCACGCCAAATATGGATCAAATAAATGCAATAGCTCATATGATCATAAATATATTATATACATACACATGTATATACACATATATATACACTGCCCCATTCATAACATTATAATTTCACTTATCGATTCTCTTTTATTTGTCTCCATCAACTATAAAAACCACTTTCTAACTTGAATGGCAATTAACAAACAACCAGCTCCATCATGCATGAGTGGTAAATCATATTGAAAGACTGAAAAGGAAAGAAAAACAGCTCTGAATGTTAGGATAAACAATGGCATTCAGTAATATAAGGACGAGATTCTCTCTATATGTTGTAAATGCACCAGAAAAGAGAAATGAAACTCTTCATAGAATTGGGTTCCCTAAGTTTCGATACAAAAAAGAGATGAGGCAGCTTGACAACTAGCTTTACGTTTCTGCTAAAGTGACTGCAACTTCAATTCAATCAAATGAATGGTTTATCACTTAGATAGCGTTGCTAGAATGCTAGAGTTAAGTTTGCTCTACTTCTGCAAGGCTGTTTATTGACTCCAAAGTGCATAGATTATAATACGCAGGTGCATAGATTATACTCACACAGCTGGTAAATTTTGCAGATAAATACTCACACAACTGGAAAATTTTGAAGTATAATAAGCAAGTGCATAGATTATAGACCAATCACATAATGGCCTACTCGAACAATATAATCAAACCATTTATTTTAACAATTAATGTTCCGTGTACTATCTCCACCTTATCAAGATGCTTGAGGGATGGATCAGTATTGACCTGAACTTATTTCTGCTTAAAGAACTCGTATATAACTTGCAACCTCATTGTTTCTCAATCTTACGCATTTAACAAAGACGTAGGCATAGCCCTATATCAATAACCCAATCAAACACTAAGATTATAGTAGTGATATACTTCTCATCAGAGATGGTCCACTAAAACTTCAGATTTTGTGGTACCTAAGCAACTTTGCTCAAACCTGGTCATCTTGCAAATGATACAAAAGCTAAACAACACACGAGTTGATGAAGCCGAGCGCTGTCATTCATACCAAATCAACTAATTCAATGCAGTTAAACAAATTCGAATACCTGTAGATGAGAAAAAAGTTTGTGAAACCAAACAGAGTAAGATGCCAAGAACCGTTCCAAACTGCACTCTTGACAAGTCACCCCAAGCAAACAGATTCCGACCCAGCATTTATCTGGCTGCACCACATTACATTTCATCAAAGCAAATAGTCAATTCACCATCCACACCTCAACCAACATAGGTCTATCTAATTTAACAGTATCTATTATCTATCTACGTCACATGATCACTATAGTTTTTTATAATAAGATAATTCTCTTCAAATGAAATAATCCCTCTCAGCTCATGTAAAATGTACTGTTTCAAAACCTAATCTATACTAAATATGTTTTAACTTTCCGAATTTATCCATTGTAGTTGCTACATTACGATTAATACAATCTTACAGATTCTACATTCCACCACTATTATAATTAGAAAAAAAATGCTTAACAACAAAGGGAACATAGGTAATGTCCATATCACTATGTAAAATAATGAACTGAAAACTCACCAAATTGCTAGAGACTAGAATGAGCAGGCGGTTAACCCATCCATCAATGGCGGCCTTCCAAATTTCCAGCTGTTTGTCATCCGTGGACCCCGCAGCATTTTCGGACAGTAGATTGTGAGTCTGTACCGTTGCGACCACGTGCAAAAGGTCCGACGGATTGCGGAAGGGGCGTTTTTCGTCCGGCACGTGTTCTTTGAGAAGGCAGCGAAGCAGCCGAGGCTTCAGGGAGAAGTCATACATGTTATGTACATGCTCAAATGACGCCATCGCGGTAACGATTGTCGAGCTGAACAGTGCGTCTGCCGGAGAAACGGGTGATAAACCCCAATTTCTGAATAGCAGGGTTTTACTTTGGACAAAATACAAATTGCAGAAACCCCCCTTGACCTAGTTGAGATTACCTGAACGACCCTTCCAACTAAAGTATCTAACGGACCATAGCCTCGTGACCGGTTTTGGATTAAAAAATTGTCTCCGGTTGCCGAGTGAAAACACTTGAAATAAATGGAATACGTAACAACTATAAATTTAGGTTTGATCAGAAATCCAATATATAGTGAGTGTTATAGAATAATATGATATATAAAATAAAAAGATAAAAGAGAGAGAGAACTTATAGAACCTTTGATATGGTATGATATCACTATATCAACATATCAATATATATCGAATTCGTAATCTAAAATTTAAATTAAAGCACATGTTTCGAACGTTATTTGCACTGATATATTAATATTGTGGTATAACCAGGGGCGGATCCAAGCGGGGTCGGACGGGGTCGGCCGACCCCACCGCGACGAAAAATTCTTGAATACTAGTAATATTTGTCGGAAAAAATAAAGGCTTTCGCCCCCTAATAGTCTTTTTTATCGAGTCCCGCCGCCTTTGTTGTAATATAAATTTGTTTTTTATTTATTTTTCAATACTTCAGACAATCATTTTGTGTGTAAATTGTTATGACATATGGCTTTGCTTCCAATTTTTATGAATCCGATCAATCAATATATATTTTTTTGTATCAAAAAATTTTCTTCGGGGGCGCTGCCCCCGAACCCCCGTTAGATTTCGCCCCCACGGCGGGCAAATCCTGGCTCCCGCCCTGGGTATAACCTATATACTTATATCAATCACTTTAACGGTATATAATACTAATATTTATGGATACGAAATATCATTTTTTACATATTATTAATAGGACAAACTCCACAAAATATCACTAAACTATATTTTTTTCATCTAAAGTCATTTAAGTATTTATTTTTTGTACAGAGCCATTTAAGTAATTTTTTAACAAAAATGGCCGCTTCGTTCAATTTTATCGTTAGTAGCATTAAATTGAGGGATAAAATTGACAAAAAGAGGCCGGGGGAGTTGTAGAAGTAATCTGACTTCTTCTCTCTATCCAATACTACCTTAATTAGCTGCCACTCATGCCTCCCTCTCCTCTTCACTTTTTCAGCACCGTTGCGCCAATTTTTTCAATTTTTGTCATATCAACCGCCTTAAATTAATCACCATCGTTAATTCTCAATCACTATCCGTCTTTACCAACTTCAATATCCCCTTGATCCTTGACAACATTCTTAATCATGTCATGCTTCATTGACACTAAACCAATGCGCTAGTCAAAATATCGATGTTTTGGTGATAAATTTGTAGCAGTGTGGTGATCATGATGGGTTAAGTCACTCGTCGATTTCGTAAATTGTGGATAGAGAAGGAAGGTTGGAGATATGGGAGTAGGCGACCATTAAGATGTTAGAAATTTCTTTTTTGGTTGAATGAGGTTGGATGTGACATAAATGGATATTAGTTCCAATGAAATTGTTCACCAAAAAACTAAATTTAATTGAATACAATAGAGGCCTTTATATAAGCTATCCTTCCTTGGTCCTCGCGAATTTGAACTAGGGTAAGTGGTGTTAGAACCAGTCTTCTCACATCTTTCTATAGATCTAGAGTATCGGTTTCTAAAACCATCATGTGCCACTTGGCGATCATATTGCCATGGTTGCCCTAATAGAATGTGACATGCATGCATAGGCACCATATCGCACATGACTTCGTCGACATACTTTCCAATCGAAAACGACTTGATTGGTCACCTTAATCTCTCCACAATCGCTAAGCCACTGCAACTTGTATGGTCTTGGGTGTTTATGAGTTTGTAAGTTGAGCCTGTCGACCAAAAGTGTACTTGCCACATTTACACAACTCCCACCATCAATAATAAGATTGCAGAGCCTATTTTGAATCTGACACCGAGCATGAAAAAGATTTTCTCTCTGCTTATCGACCTCTTCTTCGTCCTCTACTGGTGTGCTTAATGGTCATATGACGACTAGAGCTTGCGCGCTTGACTCCTCCTCGTTTCATTCATCCTCGCTTAAATCGGGCATGTCGGCAAACTCCTCCTCGCCTGCGGACTCATACTCGCCATTAGCTCCCATGATCAAAACTCGTCGATTTGGGCATTGCGTCTCTATGTGTCCCATACCTTGGCACTTAAAGCATTTGATGTCTCTTGCTTTGCTCGCTGATGGACCTGCGTGCGTGCCTTGATTTCTCTTCTCGCCTTCCTTGACCTGAAGTGTGGCGACCTCCAAAGGTGGAGTCGTAGTGCTCGCATCCCTCCTAGGAACATCGATGAAAAATTTAGAAATCAGATTTGCTCGCTGCTTTTTCAACTGCTTTTCCACCTTGATCGCTATGTGCAGCATCTCCTCGACCTCAATATAATGGTGAAATTCGACCAAATCAGCAATCTCTCGGTCTAACCTATGCATGAACCGTGCCATGGTTGACTCCTCGTCCTCCTCGATGTTACATCGAATCATCACAGTCTCCATCTCCTCGTAATATTCCTCTACTGTTTTGCTCCCTTGTCGCAACCCTTGCAGTTTTTGTTTCAGCTTGCGATCATGATAAGCAGGAACAAATCTTCGTCACATAATTCTCTTCATCTCGTCCCATGAAACTACCGTTCGTCGCCATATTTTCTTCTGTTCCTGATCATCTGATCCCACCAAGTGATCGCATACCCGCTAAACTCAACCTGTGCGAGCTTTATTTTCTTTTCTTCAGAGTAGTTGTGGCAACTGAAGATACGATCAACTTTGCTCTCCCACTCGAGGTATGCTTCAGGGTCCGCCTTGCCTTGGAACACTGGGAACTTCATCTTGATACTCCCCAGATTGCGATCATGTGAATCTCCTCCCCACCGGGCTCGGTAATCATGTCGATCCTCGAAGTCTTCCTTTCTGAAACCATTAGGACTGCTCGGTCCTTTCCTTGCACTGTTCGAATTGGACCTTGGGCCTATGTTTTGCGCTTCGATGGTGTCAACGACCTCCTTCTTGAAGTTACTCATCTCTAATTTTATCTTATTGAATTCATAGACCATGAATTCCTTGAACTCCTTGAGACCGAAAATTTCTTCCTCGTGACTTGGTGAAGACATGATTTTAGGATAGATAAACGGCAGTGAACTTACCAATTAAAATTAGCTCTGATACCAAATAATGAGAGGAACCTTGATCAAAAGAAGATCAAAACCTCTTTCAAGTGCGGAAACCCTAGAAACGTTAATTGGTAAGCAAAAGTGGATGGCTAATCAACCCAACAAGCGCGATTGCTTGAAGAACTGAAAAGATAAATTGATGAATGCTATTAAACCCTTAGATCGTAATTAACCTAAGAACTCAATAGGGGAATAAATTGTTCAAAAACCAAATTCAAGAACAAAGAATTCAGAATAAAACAGAAATCTCACAAAGAGAATTTCTAACAAACAAAAGCTTCAACTTTAATTGATCACCAAAATTTGAATTTAATTGAATACAATAGAGGCCTTTATATAGGCTACATAATTGAAATCCTAAACTATCTTGGAATTAGAAAACTACTAATTAGGAAATCCTAATAAGAAAAGAATTACAATTCAAACTAGGAAATTAACTAGGAAACGATTTATACTAGGAAACTAATTAAGAAATTAACTAGAAAACCAATTCGGAAAAGGAAAACATGTTGTTGCCCACCGCCGGACATGTCGACCATGATATTGGTCGCCGTCAATCATGCCGAGCAAGTCGAGCATGCCTTCCTTGCTCGCACATTCCTTTCCTCAGCTTGTTTGCACCGTGCCCTCAAGTCCAGTAGCCTTGCGACGAAGAGCCTCCTCTTTCCCTTCTTGATCGACGATAATCCCTCGTAATTATCCTCAACTAGCCTGCCCCATTTATTTCGTATTGGTGACCTAGGTTGATCCTTCTATGAGCTGGATGAATCTGGGATTGCCCTAGGCGATCTCTCATCATCCCCTCTCTCTTGAAAATGATTTGTTCTCAAATCTGAACATTCATAAGGATCAATTTATCAAAGATCATACATTCTTTTTTGTCACAAAGATCGATAGGACTTTTCCTCTGCTCAGTATAAAAATTGAGTTTACTATCTTTCTCCTCGGTTGGTTTGGTCGCTTTGATCACTTCGTCTTTCCTTGACTTAAGTCCTCGTTCCTGCCGAAGTATTTGCATGCCCCTCGCTATCCTTTCTTGGTCTTCGCGGATTTGAACTCGGGTAAGTGGTGTTAGAACCAGTCTTCTCCCATCTTTCTGTAGAGAGTATCGATTTGTAAAACTATCATGTGCCACTTGGCGATCATACTGCCATGGTCGCCCTAATAGAATGTGACATGCATGCATAGGCACCACATCGCACATTGTGTCTATTTCGATCAACTTTTCGAGGGCTATTCATCGAAATTTACTCTGGAAACTGGTTTATTGTGATTTATTCCCAGAAATTGTTTTTTTTACAGTTGTCCTTCGATTGGTTTAGAAATTGACTTAATTTGTATAATTCAAAGTTAATTCATACGGATTCGAAATCAAGTAATTTTTGAACCTAAACTGAGTATCTTTTCGACATCTTTCCAATGGCTATGATTTTAGTGGTTGATAATTTATGCTTTGCTCCCAAAAATTCTATTTTGATAACAGTACGTGTGGGCATACCTTATAAATCAATAGAACTTTGGATAGTCGCTATTAACTCATACGGACTTCAATTCAAGTGATTCTTGAATATAATTTGTGCAACTTTTCGATATCTTTTCAATGGTTCAGATTTTGGTAGCTAAAATATTGTGCTCTATGCCCAGAATTTATAGATTTGTAACAGCACATCGTATTGACCTTAAAAACTACCAAAACAAGGAATAATTCGTAACAAATTCATACGGAGCCGGAATCAAGTGATTCTCGAGTCCTAATTGACTAGTTTTTCAATGTCCTTTTGATGTGATCAGGTACCAAACCTGGAGTTGGATGTTTTGTTCCCAGATTTACTAATTTCGCAACAGCCACTTTTACTTAGGACTTAAGAAATGACTAAACTTGAGACCTTCATAGCTTGCTCATTAGAGATTCGTTTTATGCAGTTCTTAATCCTATCTTGGCTATTTTTGTGGGTACCTTTGATTCATAGTAAATTCAGAACTTGGTTATGCATACGTTTGACTTAAAAATCAGTTTGTTAGCATACGTGCTTGTGTGAAATATGTTTAGCAATTTATTATTAAGGTAACTTGATTTAATACTAACTCTTGTACCATTTGTATTGTTAATTGTTAGATTGAAGTTTGTTAGCTGATTGATCATTTGAAGTAGTTCGAAGTGGAGGTAAGGGTCTTGTTAACCTAAAAATCATTCGTTCTTTGGAATTTGAAGTATTTGTATAGGTTTGATTTGATTGTTTGTAATTGTTTATTGGATCGCTTTCGTTTGGACTCCATGATTTGCTTCTGCTTACTCTGCCATAAACTTTGAGTTTTGTTATAATTATTACTATTTGATAATCAGTAGTTGACTTTTGTAACACCAATTGTTGGTTTGTTTTTTAGGCTCTTGGTCAAAGTGCTATCTACAATGGCGCTTTGATGTTTGAGTCATTTGGTTCGAGACATTTGGCCGACTCAAGTGTTATGGATTTTGATTTTGTTTTCGATATCGATCATTTATATTTATTTTTGTTCCTCGCTCATAATTCAAATGGGGGGGGGGGGGGCAAAATAAATATTTGTTTTAATTTGCATTCACAAGTATCACAATTTTTATTATTTTGGTTATGTTCTATACACTGCCACAACCTTCTTGTTAGCAAGTTCTCTTATTGGGCAATTTGTGCTCACCCTTTCTTTATCCCTCTTTCCTTCCAGGTAATGCATAGAGAAGAAGATCGATAAGGTATCGAGTTTTTGCTAGAATACTAGTGGTTGATATAATTAGTTATATTTTTTGGATAATGATATATCTACTTGTATATGTTCATGTATGTAGGTTTAAGAGTTGTATATATTTAAAGTGTGCTTTATGGTTAGAGTTACTATTTAGCACTTAACTGCTCTGATGTACTCGTTGTGTTGTAATATATATATATGGTAGGTTTGCTACGGTTATGAAATCAAAAAATGAAAATTTGGTTCGTAGTTCGGTTTGTATTTATTTTGGAGTTTCGTTCTTCACCCCTCGAAGATCGTGCGATCGCGATTTTTGGGGCGTGACAATCAAGGTCTTTCATCCCTTGGCTCATCAATCTCATTTTACAGCCTATGACCCCTTCCAAGGTTCTAATGGGCTAAAGAGCTTTATGCAAATGATTTTTCACCAATAATTTTTTTTTCAGTGATGAGAAAAGTAATTAATACTAATGATTAATAAAATAAAATAAATAGTGGGTTTTGAATTTAACTGCTACTCCCAACTATGGGCAAGTCAATGACTCAAAATCTTACATCCATTTTTTGTTAAGGTGTCCTCCTCTAATTAAAGTAACATACCTATACTCTTAAATAATTAAATAAGAGATTTTTTTTTTTAATGGAAGCCTACTTGTGCAGTTTAGCAAAGTTTGTCAATGATAATCAAATTATTTTCATGTTTTGATTTTAATTAAAGAAATTATATAGTTTCGGTAATAATATTTTCTTTGGTTTGGTTTAAAATTCTTCATACTCCTTTGAACTCCTTTGGAAATGAACTCTGTGTCATTGTAGCAATTTGGACAAGTAGCATCCTAGATTTTTCAACCTGCACTTTTGTAATGATATACAAAATAGAATAGTCAATAGATAATAAAAATAAGAATAATTTTATGGTCACACAGAAATGTATATGAAAAGTGTTTAAAATTTTTGTTGGCTTACTATAATTTGAATAAAAAATTTGTTAATCATATCGCTAAGAAAATTACATCAATAAAAATTCTTCATGGCCAAAATATTGTGCTAAAAATAATGCGATATTGATCCTGTATTTTAAGTCTTAATATAGTACTCATCATGATAATTCTTCCAAAATTTTCAGAAATGCTACACAAGGTCCGAGTCATTTCTAGAGGTTTCTCTAATAGTCCGATATAGTCTTCATCTTTCTACCAATTAGATTTTATTGGGTTTCATAATCAAACGGCCCAGGGATCTTTTCCTTTATTCAATGAGTTGACTTTTGTGTTTCCTTATTGATTACTAGTTTGCGCATTCTAATATGATTTGTGTATCATAATATATGGATGGTTTAGTTAGCATTAGTTGTATTCTGTATTCCAGTGTAATTTGCATAATTTGTGTAAAAAATAGCATTTGCATAGTTATTTAAAAAATAATTGACAATTAATAAAAAATCCCATATCATGCACTGCATGAAAGTTTTTGGTACCTACATTACTTGCATGATTTATGCAAATATGAGTTTCACAGTCTCATATATTCTCATTAATTTCCTTGTTGCTTTTATCGACAATGAATTTACTTATAATTTATTTTCAACGATAAGTTTAAATGATAATTTTTCAAATCTTCTAAAACCTTTAACAAACTTGAGGTATTAGAAAAACTTAAGGGTTAATCTCATTAAGTCGTCACTCTTCTCCCACCGCCTTCCGTCCACCTCTCTTTTGCCACTATCCAACCCACCCCCTTCAACATATTTCTTTATAAACCGAAAGGGTGCCTATTTGCAAATTTTAATTTCAAATCAAGCTTACCTCTACGTCGTAAAAGTTTCTAAATAGTGCAAGTAATTATTGGACTACTCATGGAGGAGCGGGCCTTGGGGTGGGGAAGTAGTGCTATTAATGCAATTATTCAGATCGTTGTCGTTGTCATGTCGAGAGCGATGGCCTGTGACTTGGCCTTCTTCGTCAACGATGAGTGGGTCCTGGGATTTAGCCAGTGACTTGGATCTTTTTCTTTATAATTGATATTTGGGGTGATTCAACTTCGAGTAATCCCGCCTCCGTTGATGGTGGTGGTTGTGTTGGGGGGAAAGATGTTAAATCTGATTGGAGGGTAGAGATAGAGAGAGGTGGGGTGGCGGGACGGATGTGAATTCATATTTTCTCTTTCGATTGAGAGTATACTTCTTCCATGAGTAGTCCATCAACCCCCAAAAATTCATGAAATAGTTGAAACTATCCTCATAATCAACCACGAAAGACAAACATTCACCGACCGATATAATTCTCTGATAAATTAAATGGGGTCCACCATAACAATCCAATTTTGGAAACTCAACGGTCTCAAATCTCTTTGTTTGTAAATTGAATGTTGCAATATACTACTTCTTAATTTTCGGTGTTTATGTTGGGGATACTTATCAATAGAAATGAAAACTTATTTCGAGCAAAGGATAGACTGCCATATTTGGTTCAAGAAATTATGGAAAATGGAAATGAATCATATGATAATCAAGTTCGGTCTTTGTCCAGCAAAAAGGAACATGAAGATGCCCCTGAAACGAAGAGCAAGATAAAAGAATTTGAGGAATATCGTCCACCGTTGTTGTGGTGGGCGTTAAGGTTCTGTAAGTCCATCTTTGTCACTTTCACTCTTGTTTGCACATTTCTTATATTCCGGAGTGCATAATTTACTTCATCGTTTTTGCGATATTCATGGCTATTAACATGCTCTCTCGAGCAATGTATCCTCCGGAGATTCGAATTGATTCTATGTTGATGAGTGGTCGCCCAGGCGAACAACCACTTCAGGTCAGCTGCAAGGACCAGTCACCCGAGCAAGGGCGAGGAAGCTGATGACTGCCTTCGGTGAGCTGGTGAGCAAACTGGGTTTGGCGAGGAAGGTGGTTGGTGAGCATGGCGAGGA